>APFE030275583.1:39231-59153 GCA_000404065.3 Pinus taeda
GTTTTACTAAAAACCAGAATGTCATCCAGATACACAATAACAAAATCATCAAGAAAAGGTCTGAGTACATCATTCATTAATCTCATGAAAGTAGTAGGGGCATTGGTCAAGCCAAAAGGCATAACTAGCCACTCATTCAATCCCTGCTTTGTTTTGAAAGCAGTCTTCCATGCATCTTTCTCTACAACTCTGACCTGATGGTATCCACTGTGCAAATCTAGCTTGGTGAAATAAACAACTTCCTTTAATTGATCTAAAAGATCACCTATGCGAGGAAGGGGATAATGATTTTTGATTTTTATCTTATTCAATGCTCGGTAGTCAATGCACATTCTCCACGAGCCATCTTTCTTTCTCACCAAAATGATTGGTGACCCACATGGTGATGTGTTAGGCCTGATGAACCCCTTCTTGAGCAACTCCTGCACCTGCTTCTTGATTTCAGCATTCTCTAAATCAGACAACCTGTACATTCCAATGTTAGGCAATGGGACATCGTGCTGCAAAATAATATCATGTACTATTTCCTTTTTGGGTGGCAAACCTTTAGGTTCCTGAAACAGGGAATCATACTTTGAAACAATCTTTTCTACATCAGCTTGCTTCTTAGCATTACAGCCCTCAAATACATTGGTTTTATCAGGTTTCTTTTCTTTTACAACCATTAGTAAGAATTGCTTACATAAATTTATCATTCTTTTCATCTGCCCTGAGTTTATGAGAGTATAATTATTCTTGAGCCTGTGAGCTCTTACAAAGTATTCAATTCCATCTTTAACAAGTAGATAATTGTTCTCAGCTCTATAGAAAATTTCTTTTCTATCATACAAGTAAGGACTTCCTAAAAAAATTCCACATATATCCAAAGGAATTATGTCTAACTCAACCTCATCTACAAATGCTAACCCAAAAGAAAACTTGAGTTTGCCACTTGTAGTTGTGCTTTATCATTCAACCATCCTAATGGGTATGGTTTCTTGTGAGGTGTAGTTGCTAATCCCAATTTCTTTACAATTTCTTCGCAAATCAAATTTACTTGTGAGCCACTATCAAACAAAATATCAATCTTTTGATGTTTGGAAGTAACTCGAATATGAAAAAGCTCATGTCTTTTTCTCTCATGTTCTTCATCAATAACATAATGAGCAGAATTACTAGTAGGTGCTTTAGAATTCTTACCTTTTATACCTGTGGCTGCAATGATTGTTTCATCTCCCGAGTCTAACCCCAAATCTTTTTAAATAGTTGTAGTAGTCTTCTTCTTCTTGCCCTCGGACTTCTTAGGTCTCAGCTCTGGATGCAGAATCCAACAGTGCTCATCATCATGGCCCTCCTTTTTACAGTGAGTGCATGCAGCTTTTCTTTTCTATGCAGTGTTAGCCTTCCTTTCTTTCCACTTCTACTTTCTTTTCTCCTTGTTCTTTCTTGCAGTGGGTTGGGATGGTCCCCCAACTTCTATATTTCCATTCTTTCTTCTAGCTTCTAGATCAGTAGCTTGTACAGATACCTCATCTATACTAGTGGGATTAAACATGAGGATGGTATGCCTCATGTAGTTGTGAAGACCACTAATGTACTTCAAAAGAGTCTCTAGTGAGTCTAATGAGATCCCTAGAATCAATGCTCTCTTTCTAAATTCTTGAGTGTACCCTTGCACACTTTTCCCTTTCAACTACCGAAGAATTTTCCAACTCATCATGGCTTGTTGCATGTAGGCCAATGGATAGAACTGCTTCTTGATTGCAGAAACAAAGTCACTCCAGACAAAGATAGTCTTACCATGTCTTTTCATGTCAGCTTGGGTTCTGCCTTCCCACCAAACCAAGGCAGTGCCTCCTAGGCGTAGGCTTGCTAACTGAATTTTTCTCTTGTCTAAGTTGATGTTCTGTACTCTGCAATACACATCAATTTGTCTAATCCAATTGTCTAACTTTTCAGCATTTAGCTCTCCATCATATATAGGCAAGTCAAATTTAACATCTAGCTTGATCAAAGATGCTTTCTTATTATGCACAGGGCTGTTAGGAGGTGTGAGAAAGTTTTCCTCTTTCCTTTTTCCCTTTAAGTGGTAATGGGAATGAGACTCATCTTCTTCTTTGTCTTGTTTAGAAACTGATGAATCTTCATCCTTATGCTTTCTAAAGTCCCTATACATTTCTTCTACCACGGACTTTATAGCTAGGAAGCTTTCTATGAATTGAGGGTCTGGCCCCACAGAACCTTCCTCTAACATTGTCTTCGACCAACTCTCCTTCTCTTAATTTGAGCTTTGATCTAGTGAGCATTCAACAACTAAACCAACACAATCTTGTCTAACCTTACATCCTAGAGCTCAGATACCACTTGATTTGATAATCACCCTATGAGTGGCCTCAGTTAAAGATTTATTAAATGGAGGTATTACAAACTCATATGTTGGTGTGGGTATCTATGTTATTTAAGCAGCGGATCGATCAGATTGCAAATACACATACACTTGAAATGGAAAACTGTAGAGAAATACAGTAAGCAAATACAAGAACACAAGCAATTAATAAGGAGTTCACCCTATTCTCCAGGGCTACATCTCCGGTCCAGCTCTCAGTGGTGGCCTTCTTTTATTGTGTCTTGAAGCAGAGAATTACAATGAAGGAGCTCAATATGAGTCTCCTGAAATAGATTGGCTTGGCAGGGTGGTTCTTACATTCCCCAAGCCACTGGAGTACACAGACTCTCTTCCTTACCATCTCTTTGACCTCTCTGGTCTGACAGATCCTCTCAGGGATGGCTCGAATCTCTCAAGCTCTCTGGTGCTCGATGTTGCCTTTGGTCACCTCGGCCCTTTTGTCTTCTTTTTTCTTTTTTCCTTACTAGTTCTTCTCTTCTCTATCTTCTATCTTCGGTGTTCCGTCTTTCAGTTCCTCACTCCCCTTTTTTTTTGTCTGGTCTGGACATGGATTTAAAGCAATTCGAACTCATGGTGGTTCAATTCCTTTTCTGCCTCCGTCAGATCACCTACTTGGAGTTCCCTGTTTTGGCGCCATCATCAGGCTCTCAGGGATGGCCACTTGTCCTCCTACGAACTGCTCCAGCCTGCTTCGTCGTTCCAATTCTTTGGTTACATCATGGAATGAGTCTTTCGCCACCTTGGCGGTCAAAGCGGACCTCAGTTCTTCTAAATCGTAGCTTAACCCTCCATCAATTTTGTCTTCTCCATCGGGCGCGATCTCAGCCGTTAGATCTGGAGCCCCTAGATCTGATGTCATTCGCTCATCCCACGCGGTTGACTAGCTCAACCGTTAGCGTGTGATGAGCAGCGGTTTCCTCTCTCCTCCACTTGCCACGCGTCAGGCGCTGAGTGGAATCGCTCCTTTTCCATCAAAATTGCTTACCGCCCATGGATGCCCCCGATCAATACCGCCGGTTTTGGAGTAGGTCCGCCTTTAGCGCTTAGCCTTTAGTCCCATGGTTTTTCCCGGCTCCCATGCGACCGAGTTCTTGAGGCTTCTCCATTTTGAGGGTTTTCTCCCACTAATCGTGCATCAAAAACTCCTTCTATTTCCCGATCCGGGCCTCCCAGGGGCTGATTTCGCTTCCCGCGCAGTCTCCATGGGCCTTGGTCAGCACGCTTTGACCGAAGTCCTCGTCGTTCCACACTAGCTACCACTGCCACTGGTTTAGAGGTGTTTTTATCACTATTTTAAATTCTTTGAAGTCTGTCCCAACCTCGTACAGCAATGGCTCTATTAATCATTATTTATGAATCCAATTCATATCACTTAACTTGCATGATAGCTTGGTTATGGAGTAGGCTCTCCCTCTTAATGAGTATGCACTGAGGCTTTAGTTGAAACTTTCCTTCAAGTTCTACCATAATAAAAACCAAATCAGTAATATGATTAGCATCACACACATAGTTCTTAAACAAAGATACATGGAATACATCATGTATTTTTATGGGAGAATAAGGAAATCTTATATGATACTAGCCTCACTCTCTCTAAGATTTGAAAGCATCTGTAATAATGTACTGGCAACTTGGCACATGTGTTGAGAAACTAATAGGTTAGGAAATTAAGGTTGATTTCTCTTTCATGATAATTACGTGTGAGTGTTTGTTGGATTTTTATTATTAGTTACCTTCTTGATCATAAATAAATTACTAAAATGTATATGAAGATCACAAAGAAAAACCAAGATAGCCCAAGATGTAGGCTCTTCAAGCCAGGGCCGAAACCCCACAAGGGAGAAAACCCAGAAAATTTTCTCTTCTTATAGAATCAGATCAAAGTGAGGTATCCAAGATCCAACATCAAGAACAAGACCTTAACAGATGCTTCAAGTCATCCTTCCTTCAATATTTCTTCTTGCTGGTCAAAGTCAACAAATTCAATGTTGATCAAACATCTGAATTCTAGCCAATCCCTAAATTTCACCCCCCTAAAATCTCAACCTTGTGATTTCAGGCGTGTAATACCATAGAATCTGCCTCAAAAACTCACACGTTTGGACAAGAAACTAGGGAAGAAAATCGATCTTTCTCTCTCTTTTGACTTCACTGAAATTCTTCTTCTTTTGCACAAAAATCAAAGTGGATTATGGATGATCAAATGAGGTCAAACTCTTGTATATATAGTTGTCTAGATGGTTGAATGGATTGCTTCTCTAGGCTGACATGTCTTGCAGGGCCGACTTGGTCTTGTGGGGACAATTTGACTCTTTTGACTCAACAAACTTTTTTTTTCTTACAAAGAGTCCAAACGAATTTGACTATTTATTTATTTTTTACTCAAATGACCCTGAGAACATGAAGAACATGCTTTGGATAGGAGGATAATAATCAAAATAATACTTTTTCTTATTCTTTTTCTTTTACAAGAAATGCATACAAGTACAATGACAACTATGAATACTAAACCTAGTTACATTTTTAACAACATGATCCCACTTTCAAAAAACTTTTCTTGGGTTTGAATGTGAGATACATGTGCTCCCCTACTTGAAATTCCTTATGAGCTATGTTTTGATTTGCATAGATTTTCTATTTTTCATGTGCTAGATTTATATTTTACTTGATCTTTGTCACTTACTATTCCATTTCATTTAAAATATCTAGTCCAAGTGTAATCCTATCCATCGAATATCCCAATTGGTTTGGATACTATTTTTTCTACCATGTAGTGCTTCAAGGAGATTTATTTTTAGTGATTCCTAGCAATCACTATTATAGGAAAATTATACCAAAGGTAAATAGTCTTCCCACTTCAAAAAAATAGGGAAATTCTTTATTTCCTTGTGCAATTCCAAGGGGAATTGATCACTTGCTCAGTGCAAAGGAATTTCACACTCAACAATATACAATTATAATTACGATATGCCTTTTCCTCCAATCCAAATAGGCAATTTGAATTCCATGCATGTCTGGGCTATTTTTGATTGAATGACTAGTTAATTGATAGATAAGTGAGTTAACAACAATCATAACTACTCAATTGAGCTTCAATTGACTCAAATAATGACTAGAACTTAGTTAACTGAGTTCAATTAACAATAACTCAACTAGATTTCTAGATATTAGCAATCAACTCATGCACAACTCTACTTCTAGCCTACAAACTAGAAATTACTGACTTAACTAGTAGACAAGGCCATGTCACTCCAGCTAATTGCAATCCAAGTCATCCCGTTGATGTAAAAAATTGAATTTTTTCCATTTGATTAAGGCACTAATCAAATGAAACATTTTCTTGCTACAATTTCAACACTCTGTCTTAGCAAGAAAAGGGTTCTACACAACCCCAATCCAACTCTCGTGGAATGTACTATAGCACAAATAACACTACCTCTCATTATTTTTGTTTTTACTGCAACAATTGCAACTGAGAAGCATCCAAAATACTGAATCACCTGTGTCTCTAAGTTGCAACAATCTCCTAAGCATCTAATTGTTACATGTATTTACATTGTCTACTGGGAAATCTTGTTGTTGTTGACTTTGCTGCTAAGCCTCCTGCTTTGTTTTCAACACTTCTCTATGCTCCTTAGTATATCACTGCTCCAACTAACACTGGTCCTCCTCCTACTAAATATTGTGGGCCCCTATAGGAAGGGTAATGATCCATGAGAAGAGCATATTACAATTGTTGATGCTCTCCTGTGTACCATGCCCAAATCTTAGCAATTTTGGGACTAAGGCTCTACAACGCCCCACCTCACTCCTAGAGGTATGGCTACATGTAGGGTGAAATATACCTCTAGATTGCATTTATTTTTCACTCTAACTCCAATCTATTTCACTTTTCCAGTAGAAACTTCAGAAAATATTTTCCCTTACCGAACACCACATCGTAAACTTTGTCTTCCAATACAACTATAGAAATCATTTTTCTTTCAGCCTAGGCACATACATCACATTTTTCAGGTTTAGGATGGGAGCCTGACTCCCTCTTAAAGGTGATAATACCAATTTCTTTGGTAATATACCTCCCATCATCTCCAAATTCTATGTGTAATTGGAGATCCTTCTCCTCTAGTCTACTGAATAATTCCTTGTTTCATGTCATATGATATGAGGCACCAAAATCTAGGTACCACTCACTCCATCTTACTATGCTTTCCATGCAAGAAAAGAGGGTGAAATCTAACTCAAATTGAGATGCTAGAGCATCTCCTCTTGCTCCTACCGTAGGCTCCTTGTTGGATTTCTTATGCAGACACTTGGTTGCATAATTTCCATATTCATGGCACTAAAAACATTTTATTTTACTAAGGTCCTTCTTCTTTCCATTGTTTTGGATGGATTCTGCCTCACCTTGGGCCTTATTTCCCTTTCCAACTAGAGCACATTCTTCCTCATCTGCAATGGATATGACACCATCTCTAGTGTTTCTTCTAATCTCCTCTTGCACCAAATCATACCAAAGTCTCTCCCAATCTAGTAGCTTATCTCTTCCATTAACTGAATCTTGAGAGTTGTGATAGGATTTTGGAAGGCCAAGGAGTGTTAATCTCACAAGTTTGGATGATGACGCATTTTCTCCTACTCGTCCAAGTTCATGTCAAACCTGAGTGAATCCGAAGAGGTATTGTCGAATGGTTTCATTTTTCTTCATCGAAATGCTCTCAATTTTATCTCTCAATGCTAATTTCCTAGCATCATTTCTTCTCTGGAATAGATCTGTGAGAGTTTTCCACAATACAAAAGAAGTCTTCTTTATATGCAAGTTTGAAACCATGTGATCTCTAACACCCTACAGAATAATCCTCATGGTTCACATTGTGTCTTTCTTCCATTGAACAAGTGCTTGTACATGTAGAATTTCCTGTAGATTCACAAGCTCCTGCAATGTACTAAAACACAGGAGAAGAATCTACTTCTACTTTCAACCTGCGGAAGCCAACAAATCGATGTAAATAATATGAACAAAAAGAATACAAATCAATGGCACATAACACAATAAGTTTTCCTGGGGAAAGCCACTAAGCAAAACCCCTCTTATCTGTATTGCATTAAATATAAAATATGAGTGTAGATACAAAGCTTGTTCACACAAGAACAATTTCGCACTAGTATGCTCAACTCTTTACCTCACAATCCTGCTATTAGCCAACACTTAGCCATTTTCCATTGCCTGCTAAGCCCCTATTTCCTTATGCAATTCCTAGGATGAATAGCTCATATTTGAAGGGAATCCATGCTTCCAAAACTGCGTAATCCAAACATAGGTCCTTCTCTTATTTCATGCATGATATTTACAACTCAATAAATCATACAACCAATAGTACATTGTCCCTGCACTCGAGTCTCAACTCGGTCTTTCTCTGAATTGACATGCATGAGTTTCTCATGAGGGAATCTTTAGTTAATTGGAATAACACTTGCGGATGCACCAGTGCACCAACTAACTATTATTCCTCTTTTAGTTCCACAAATAGTTTGAACTAATTTAAGTGACCATAACTTAGTAAACTGACTTATCTAATTACAACTCAATTTAAACTCATGCTGGACCCCTAAAATTTAGGGAGAACATATACATGGCTATAGAAATAATTCCAAATCAAAATTCCTAAGTTAATTAAGTCAAATAAATTTAATTGACTATTTACAAGTTTCTATGAGAATAGAATTCGATTTTAATTCACAATTTAATTTAAGGACAAATTAAATTGGAATTTTGGGATTCTATTGGAATCTTCTTCATGCAACACTTCTCTCTAGCGTTGTTGCTACATCAACTCCAAAAACAAAAACAAAAAAACATCCAACATGAATCATTATGATGCATCTGTCATCAAAGTATCTAATTTCTATTGCCTTTATCGAATGAAAACTATGTGCTTTTGGTGACTCTAGCTTTATGCACTGTTGTCAACCCTTCTCTATGCTCTTTAGTATCTAGCTTCTCTAGCCTCTGTCACTCTGATGTCTGACTGCATCAATCACCATTGATTCCTCTCGCTACTATGTACTTTGGGCTCTTGTAACAAGGTACGATCCATGAGATAAAACCTCTCAATGGACCCTGCCCAATTTCAGCCCTCTTAGGACTATCACTTCATGTTGCCCCCCCTCACACCTGGAGGTATGGCTCCATGTGCTCCCTCTACCCACCTAGCTCGAAATTTCCCTGTATTGGAGGTCTCCGCATGAGTGGATGCTTCCACTCAGTCTCCTCTCTGCTTCTCCAATTGTGGCTACTCCACAATTGTCTGAGACTACTTATGAGGCTACTTTTGGGGCTTCATGTTAAGAGGTAATTTACTCTCCCTCTCAACCACCAAATCTCTTACCTTTTCCTTGCTCCTTAAGGCTTTTCATGCATCTTGTACCTCAATAGCATACAGGGTCTTGACTTGTGCACTGATTTGTTTCACTTGTCCTGTGGCGATGTGTCTAAGGAAAATGTTTCCCTTACTAAAAACCACATGATAGCCACGATCTTCCAATACCACGACTAAAACAAGATTATTCTTTAGTCCTTGAACATACATCGCACCTATGATCCTGAGAGGGGAACCAGACTCCCTCTGAAAGATAATCATACCCAGCCCTGTAGCACTATACCTCCCTTCATTTCCAAACTCTATGCTCTGCTTGACGTCTTCCTCCTCAAAATCATTAAAGAGGTCTTTGTTCCCCATCATATGGAATGAGGCATTGTTGTCAAGATACCAAGCGCCTCCCATGACATTGTTAGCCATGCATGCAATGAGAGTGAAATTAAGTTCGAACTGTGAAGCTAGAGCTTCACCTATTGCAGCTATTGCAAGCTCCTTCTTGCTTACTTTCTTCTGTGGGAAATTCATGGCATAGTGCCTGTGCTCATGACAGTGAAAACAATTGACTTTCGACAAGTCCATCTTCTTGCTTCTCACTCGCCTTGGGACTTCTTTCCCTTGACCTTATTTTCCATACCTACTAAGGCAAATTCCTCTTCCACTTCCTTGGAAGAGGTCCCAACTATGGTGTTCTGTTGAAACTCCTCTTGTACCAAATCTGACCATAGTCATTCCCAATTTGGCAGCTTCTCCCTCCCATTGACAGAGTCTTGATAACTATGCCAACTCTTAGGAAGTCATAGAAGAGCTAGCCTCACCATATCATCCTTAGAAATAGTGATTCCAACCCTTCCAAGTTCATCTTGACAATGAATGAACTTAGTCAAGTAATTTGGAATTGAGTCGCCTGCATCCATCTTGATTTTTCGAAGTTTATCTTTTAGTGCCAACTTCCTATGGTCACTATTTTTCTGGAAAAGTTCTGTCAATGCTTTCCACATAGCATATAGAGTCTCCTTCCCATGAAGACTCGATACAATGTGGTCTCGAACTCCCTCAAGGATTATCTGCCTCGCCCTTGCCACACACTTCTTCCATTCAGCTAAATCTTTTACATCCGATGATGGTGGCTTAGGAATGTCTTGATCAGTGGTTTCCCTCAAGCCATTATCCTCCAACATGTCCTTCTAGGCTATGTAATTCGAGCTCTCATCCAAGGCATATTCAAGCTGCAAACCGTAGAACACCATCTTCCAATCTTGAAGTATGTATTGCAAATTTGAATTTCACCTGTAACCCTAAAATCAAAACTTTGAAATCCCCTCTAGTGTATTGAATTCAGCTCCGATACCATGTAGAATTTTCTATAGATCCACAAGCTCATGCAATGTACTAAAGCACAGGACAAGAATCTACTTCTACTTTCAACTAGTAGAAACCAATAGATTGATGAAAACAATATGAACAAGAAGAAGACAAATCAATGGCACATAACACAATAATTTTTCTTGGGAAAATCCACTGCTCAAAACCCCTTCTATCTGTATTGCATTAAATCATAAATACGAGTGAAGATACAAAGCTTGTTCACACAAGAATAATTCCGCACAAATATGCTCAACTCTTTACCTCACAAGCCCGCTATTAGCCAATTTCCACTGCTTGTCAATCCCCTATTTCCTTGTGCAATTACTAGGATGAATAGCTTGTATTTAAAGGGATTTCATGGTTCCAAAACTGCGCAATCCAAACATAGGTCCTTCTCTGATTGCATGCATGATATTTACAACTCAGTAAATCATACAACTAATAGTTCATTTTCCCTACACTCTAGTCTCAATTGGGTCTTTCTCTAAACTGACTTGCACAAGTTTCTCATGAGGGAAGCTTCAATTAACTGGATTAACACTTGTAGATGCACCAGTGCACCAACTGACTGTTAGTCCTCTATTAGTTCCACAAACAGTTAGAACTAATTTAACTGACCATAACTCAGTAAAGTGAGTTATCTAATTACAACTCAATTTAAACTCATACTGGAACCCTAAAATTTAGGGAGAACATATACATGACTACATATAGACTTCCAACTCAAAATTCCTACGTTGATTAAGTTAATTAAACTTAATTAACTATTTACAAATTGCTATGAGAATAGAATTCGATTATAATTCATAATTTAATTTAAGGACAAATTAAATTGGAATTTCTAGATTCAATTTTTAACATTTATTGTTTCTATTTTCAACAGTGCATTTGATGATGCTAGTTTTGGATTATTAGCTTGTGTATATTCCCATACTCCATTATCAGCCAGGACAACTTCCATCCTACCTTTCCAAGCACAAAAATTCGAGGTGCCCTCTAATGCATATTCTAGCCTCAATAGGTTGAAGGAAATTTTTCCTACACTGAAGAGAATCTGCTCCAAAAACTTTGCAAATCGAAATTTATTTGAGAGAATATTTGGAACAAGGTTTCTATGTAATCATCCATAACTCTGATACCATGTAGAAATGGAAAGAAATTTGCTACTGCTAATGAAATCAAATTGAAATCAAGAGACATAAATTTCTTCTACTATTCTGCGGAAAGGAAAACACATGATAGAAACACATGCAATAACATGTAACCATCAAAACACACAGAACACAATGATTTTACAGGGGAACCCAACTAGGAAAAGCCCCTCCGCTGCTTTGCATTAATTTAGATGAGAAAGAGAAACAATTACAATGTCTTACTTCAACTCTAAAGCACACCCTGCACTATAAAATTGTTCTCCTACTTCTTAACCTACTATGGCCAACATTTATCAAATTCAAGCCTCAACCAACCTATTATTTCCTTGCACACTCCTAGAGGAATTAAGCTCCTAAAAATAGGGAAAATCATTATCTCCTTGCACAATTCCAAGGGGAATTTATCACCTACTCAGTGCAAAATCACAATACACTCAACAATATACAATTACAATTACGATGTGTCTTTTCCTCCACTCCAACTAGGCAATTCAAATTCCATGCATGTATGGGCTATTTTTGGTTGATTGACTAGTTAACTGAGAGATCAGTGAGTTAACAACAGGCATAACTACTCAACTAGTCTTCAGCTGACTCAATTAATGACTAGAGCTCAGTTAACTGAGTTCAACTAACAATAAATCAACTAGATTGCTAGATCTTAGAAATCAACTCATGCACAACTCTAGTTCTAGCCTACAAACTCAAATTTACTGACTTAACTAGTAGATAAGGCCATGTCATTCCAGCTAACTATAATCCAAGTCATTTGACTGAAGTGGAAAATCAAATTATCTCCATTTAACTAAGGCACTAGTCAAATGAATCATTTTCTTGCTACAATTTCAACAATATCGGCGTTAAGCAAGGGTGTCCCTTACCCCCTACACTTTTTGGCATTTACATTGATAATCTTGAAGCTTGTTTAAGAGCCACGGGATGCATTGGCACCAAGCTCACTGGTATGGTCATTACTCTTCTCCTTTATGTTGACGACTTCGTTCTTTTGGTAAGAAGCCATGAGGATCTCAACAAATAACTTAATATCCTTCATGATTAGTGCCCTAAGATGGGTATGCCTATTAATACGGACAAGACTAAAGTGATGATATTTAATTCCAAGAAGATTAACCACGATAATTTCACCTATGATAAAAATTGCTTGGAAAAAGTTTCTTCATACAAATACTTAGGTATTCACATCAATCAACGGCTTAATTGGAATTATAGCATTGAGAAAAGAATCATTAGTGGCTAGAAAGCTTATCATGAGCTAGAAAACAAAAATAAGACAATTGATCTTTGGGTTTGGAGTAAAAAAATGTTCCTCTTTGAGACTCTTGTCACCCCTGTGATTTTATATGGATGTGAAGTTTAGGGTTGCAGTATATCTAGAGAATTGTGGAGGAAGATCGAGATCATCCAAAATTAACTTATAACATACAATCTCAAGATAAAAAGTAATAATCCCTATCCTATCCTATTGATCGAAGCTAGCCTTTCCCCCATTAAAAGCATAACTATGTTTCGTTATATGATGTATAAGAAGAGGCTCTACAATATGGAAACCAAGAGCTTCCCCAAAATTGCTACTATCTCTAGCCAAAACCCCCACCTCCAGCTTAAGTGGGGTTGGCATAAGGATGCTTAGGCATGACTCAACTATTGGGGGATAAAGGAGGAGATCATCTTGGAGAATAGAGATAATATTAAAAATACTATCACTTCCAAATTTAAGGACAAATTGTGGGATGCCAAGAAGCTTGAGGGGAAAATGAAGCTAAGGTACTATAAGGAGGTGATCAATCCCACTCTTGCTAACCAGAATTATCTCTTTTCCTTGACTAGTGCTAAGACGAAAATGAACATTGTGAAGATAAGAACTAACTCCCACGAGCTTCGAAGTGAAATTGGGCATCGGTCTATCCCCAAAATACCCTAGGAAGAAAGAATTTGTCAATTGTGTGACACTACGAGAATTGAAGATGAAAAGCATTTTCTGTTGGATTGTCTAGGCCTCACTCACATTTGTTCTTATTGCCAAAACATTTGCCGGACTTCCAACCTTCTTGACTTGTTCAACGAGGATAACTATATTGATCTCGGAACGCTCCTTTCCCTTCTATTTGATTATAGAAATAATATTTTAAAAAGTATCAACTAATTTCTTTTCTTAAAGTCTAATAGACACAGTCTCAGTGGATGTTAATCATTATGATCATCATCGTCATTATTATTTAAATTTATTTTAATGTATAATTTATGTTTAAAAAAAAAAAAAAAAAAAACATTGTTATAATTTAATTAATAAAATAAAATTACAATATAAGAAATTGATTGAATGATTTATTATTATTTTTAGTTGAGCCACATTATGTTTATATTATTATTTTTTAATTTATGTTTATTTTAGGATATTACAACATCTCTGCCATATTAAACTACATTTAAATGTTTACACTCATTACAATCACCCCAAACATCTTCTTATACTAATTATAAAACATATTTAACCACAACTAAAAATAGCGTAAACTAAAATATTCATTAAAACTAAATTAATTAACTTATAAAACGTAATATTATATTTTTTCTTTTCTATTTAAATAATTAAAAATACTATTCCATAATTCATAATAAATTAAATTATGATGATTCATAACTGATGACAAAGATAAGTCTAAAGTCTAATCTCTACGAATAGTGAAACATCACCCTCGGCCAACTTTAGGGAACTTATAACCTCCTCCAATATGAATAATTATATAAAATAAAATAAAATTTATAAGCATTTAAATTAAGCATTATCCTCACATTAATACCTAATGCATACATTAGAAATTACATCCCCACAACAACTACAATTTAGGTTATACTTTACAAAGTGCATCCCGCACCAGCCAAAGTTTGGAATGTGTTGGCAAAACGATAGGACACCACGGAATATCAATCCGTAATATGCGATAACAAAGATTGACCCAAGCACCTTATATTATGATCAAACATATGACGCCACGGAATATCAATCGCCATATTATTATTGACATTACATCACGTTAGTAAGTAAGATCATACATCTGAGCTGGACGATTTGACTGCCGCGGGCTTAAGTCTTATCCCTAGCCCTGAGATTGCTAATTGGCATTAAATGAACTGCGTTGCATCCGCAAACCCCGCATTTGTTGCCTAACACACTGCCTTTCGTCCCTTAAATCTCAAACATCTTTGCTTCGGTCGCCGTACTAGTCCCGCGGCAGTTGAGTTCCACAGTAGGAGATGAAGACCAAGAACTGCAAGGACATGGCCAGATGGGCGCCATTGGCTTTAATTGTTTTGTGCGTCTACATAGGTTGCGCAGGGGCGACTCGCATTAACGGTACCATTAACGGTCCCATAAAGACCATAGTAGTCCTTGTCATGGAGAATCGATCTTTCGACCACATTCTGGGTTGGATGAAGAGCCTGTATCCACAAATCAACGGGGTCACAGGCCACGAGTGGAATCCCATATCCACCACCAACCCCAAATCAGCGAGGGTTTTCTTCAAAGCCGACACTGAATACGTGGATCCGGACCCAGGTCACACGTTTGACGCCGTAAGAATACAGATCTTTGGCTCCAATGACACCTCTGCTAATCCTCCCCCTATGAACGGATTCGTCCACCAGGCGTTTACTTTCGGGGGTCGCAACATGTCACGGAGCGTCATGAGTGGCTTCAAGCCTGAGCTCGTTCCCGTATATAAAGCTCTCATAAATGAGTTCGCCTTATTCGATCACTGGTTTTCTTCAGTCCCGTCTGAGACTCACCCCAACAGGCTCTTCGTTCATTCCGCGACTTCGTCCGGATCCGTCCAAAATACGAACCCGCAGGTGGCCGAGGGGTACCCACAGAAGACCATCTTTGATTCCTTAGAAGAGTCGGGTCTATCGTTTGGGATTTATTACAAGAACATCCCGGCCACTCTGTTCTACAAATCTCTCAGAAAAGTCAGGCAATTCAAAAATTTCCACCACTATGCCCGGAACTTCAACCGCCATGCCAAAAAAGGGAAGTTGCCCAATTACGTGGTTGTGGAGCCGCGCTACTTCGACATCAAAGGCTACCCCGCTGACGACGACCATCCTTCCCACGATGTATCGGAGGGCCAGAAATTGGTGAAGGAAGTTTACGAAACGCTGAGATCCAGCCCTCAGTGGAATGAGACCTTGTTCATCGTTACTTACGACGAACACGGTGGATTCTACGACCACGTCCCCACGCCTGTGACTGGCGTGCCCAGCCCCGACGACAAAGTCACCGCCCCCTTCTTCTTCAAATTCGACAGGTTAGGGGTTCGAGTGCCCACTTTCATGATTTCGCCATGGATCCGCAAAGGAATAGGTTTCGACTCTTCTCCCCTTCTCCATTTTGCATCTATAATTCCATTCTATTCTCACCATAAATTTGAGTATTATCTCGTAAAATTTGTGGTTGCAGTGATACACGGCCCCACCGGACCGCATCCCTCGTCTCAGTTTGAGCATTCATCCATCCCTGCAACGGTCAAGAAACTATTCAATCTGAAGTCCGGTTTCCTGAACAAGAGAGATGCGTGGGCTGGCACTTTTGAAGGCATCATCCAGCGCCACGGCGAGCCAAGAAGTGATTGTCCAAGTACTCTCCTTCTGCCTATCCTAGCAATTATTATTATTAAATTACTTAATTCTCTTTATTATATTTAACTTTCCCAACAAATATGAATATGCATTTTCACACCCCTACACACATATAATATTGTATATATGTGTTATTTCTCATCTGTGTGTTTTCTTAAAATTTGTTTTTTATTTAATCATTTTTTTAATTAAATGTTGAAGTTTACATTCGCGCAAGCTTGGAGTTATTTACAGCTGTGTTTTTTACAATTAAGTTGAAAATTGAATTAGAATGAATTTGGTTTTCCAAAAAATATATTAAAATAAAAAAATTTGAAGAATTTACAAAATGAAAATTATAATAAGTATAGTTAGTAATAATTGCGTCGAAGTAACTAAATCTTGTGTTATCTTCAAGGGTGAGAGCGAGAAATTAAACCTGATAAAAAAATGTAAGCAAAAAAAATTAATTGTATTTTATTTTATGAACTACTCACTTAACAAAAGATTTATTCTCCAAAATTATTATCTATTTAATGTTAAAAACAACTTTACTTTAATATATTTTTATTTACTTATAATTGATTATTTTGACTAATCCAAAATTTGTGGTTTTGGATACCGTGGCAGAGACACTACCCACCCCTCCAAAGTTAAGGCAGACCGGAGCACAGGAGGACAAGAAGATGAGCGAATTTCAGAAGGAATTGTTGCTATTGGCGGGTATATTGAAGGGAGATAATACTCTCAACGGTTATGTAGAAGAGATAGCGAAGAAAATGAGTGTGAGGGAGGGTAACAACTACATCGACGATGCTGTGAAGAGTTTCTTTGAGGCAGCCCGATTAGCTCAAATGCTTGGAGCTCCTGACGACGAGATTGTAAAAATGAGACCGGCCCTCACCACCAGATCCACCACTGCACCATCCTACTACCCCTAATTAAGAAATATTCCTTCTCCTACTACATATTCTCATTCTAGCTAAGCCCTTGGGCTATGAAATTCCATTTCATATATAATTTCCTTTTGGAAAATATAAGGAATGGTTTTTTCTTTTTTAATAATAATAAAACATTACAAATTTCAATTTGGGAATTTAAATTATAAATCATGCCTAATGGATTCACATTCTAGGTTAAATTTCTCATTATAAATTTGCAAATTATTTTTTTATTTGAATTTGTAATTTTTTAATAAGAACATATGTTTTATCATTAAATTTATTTTATAAAGATTTAAATAAAAATAATCAAATAATTAATAATTATTATAATTTTAATTAGGTACTGTTCTATTTTTTTTAATTAATGAGTACTTTAAATAATGATAAATGCTTTTTATTAGTCATTTTTCTAAAATTTCCATACATATTTTTAAGAATAAAATTTAAATTTTTAATTTTCAAATTCTAGTGTCTTTGGATTTTTTCAAGTTGTATAAAATTCATGTTTGTATTAAAAGTGCATTTAAGTAATGGAAATCACATTTTCCTTAGAATTGTATGGCCACATTTACCAAAAAAAATAATTTCATGTGTTAATTGGACTGCACATTTTTTTAATATCTAAATTTTATCTATCAATATAAATATATTAGTAAAATTAAAAATTTGTAAATTTAAAAATTGAAAAATATTAATATGATTAAAAATAAAATGATTTATAACTAGCAATTGCACCAAAGGAAAGGAAACATTGTAAGGCAATTCGAGAAGCACTGTGACATATAAAGATCATTGAAGATAAAATTAGTAAACAAAATGTCTTTCAAAGTAGAAGATAAAGACCCCCGATCGGGGTGGTTCTGGCAGTGGGCAGAGCATTTAAGTCTATGCAGGAGAGAATGGTTTTCAAGATAGTGCAGGATCAAGTAATGATGGGCCGGAGCAGCCGGACCATCAAGCAGGATCATGCTCCAAGGTGGAGCAAAGGAAGATTGGGGATGAAGAGAGGCGGAGCTGACCGGGCATCAGACAAGGGAGGTGAGAGTGCAGGTACGAGTGAGGAGCGAAAGGACAGGAGTGATAAGTGTATGAACAGGTGGCAAGGCGATCACGCAAACATCACAGGCGAAAATCGGAGGACGCGGACGATTAAAGGAGGGTGGCACGAAGGAGGTCAGCAGAGAAGAAAGGAGCGAAATGCCTGAGAGGAGTGTGTAGTTAGGGAGAGTGTCAATTGCAACAAGAGACAGTGCAAAAAGAAGACTAGAGCAGAACCGAGGGCAAAGATGGAAACCAGAAGGAGAGGGAGAAGTCGGGAATCTGCCGCCATCGGGAAGGTAATAACTGGGAAAAGAAGGGAAAGAGTGTGGTGTCCGAAGAAGCTGGTGGAGAAACAGTCATGGTCCCGGACGACTTTGAGGACGAGGTTGAATTGTTCGATTCGGATGAGGAGAATCGCCAGCAGCCTCGAGCTAAACGGGGAAGGAGTAAGGATTTAGAGACAGAGGACAGTTAGGAAATGCGAGAGAGAGAAGACTGGCAGGATTGCGAGCGAGGAGGAACCAGAGAAGCTGGCAGTGCGTCAGGCATGAGTAAGCGAGGCGCGGGAGGAGAAGGTAGAAGAAAAAGGGGCAGGGGAGGACGGAGAGGCCAGCGAGGCCGAGGCAGGGGAAAAGTAGGGGGTCACAGGGAGGAGGAGGTTCCAACCTATGGTGGCAAAACCGGGAAAACAGTGGGGAAGAAAGTCCAGTTTGCAGAAAGAGCCTACTATGAGAATACCAACAAAGGGGTTAGGAGGATTATTCAGCATATGGAGGAGGAGGCTATTCAGGGTCAATCTGATCCTGACATGGAGGATTGGGTTTACCTCTTCCCGGACCCTGGTAATACGAGAGGCCGCATGACCCTCTATAAACAAGCACTACATGTTTATTGGGTCATGAAGAGGATGCTCGCCAAAGCTATGGAACAAGTAGCCATGGAAAAGGCTGAATTGTCTCAAGGGATCCCAAATCTCAAGAAGGAATTGAAGAATATACAAATTACCCTGTTAATGCAGGACAAGAGGATGGATGAAATTCAGCAGCACCTAAAGCAATGCCACCCCGACATCAAGAAGGAAATGGAACAGCAGCCAGGGAAGGAGGAGTAGTCCCGGTAGAATTCATCTCAATTTTGCTTTATGAAGATAGTAGATAATAGTTTTGTCACTGAAGCTTTTTGTGATAGGTATAGAAGGAAGATAAGAATTATTAGCAGTCTTTATGATTGTATAGTGCATTTATCATGGACAAATAGGCTTAAGACCTTCTATTTTTGGATGGCAGTAAAAGACCTAAGATGGCCAATAAACCCAGTTTCCCCTTGTGGCGGGTTGAGGTCATTACGTATATGTAATGTTTTCGATTCGCTGAATTAGAATGAAAAGGTCCCTCCACAGTTTACAAAAAAAAAAAAAAGTAGAAGATAAAGAGAAAACACTTACATTACCTAGGTCCATTATCAACGGATAGAGGGTAAATACGTCTTGATTTCAATGTGTAGAGTTCGAATAAAACGCTTGCAACTACACCAGATTCTACGGAGAGCAAAATCAGAGTAAAGTACAGTAGCCAATGTGAATTATTTGCTGAGAGCATAACATATAATATTACCCTAAACAAATAAAAACCTCAAATCAATTTATGCATTCCCATTCATGGACATTGGGCTCAGTCTTAGTCTCACCTGAGCGGTCGTTGCTACTGCCACTTAGTCTCACCTGAGCGGCCATTGTTACTACCAAAACCAACTGAAACCCATTCCTGGTTACAGAGCTCAAATCCAAAGAATCTTTGGTGCAAATGACTGGGCTGAGCGACGGACATGCCATCCAGCCGATCTAAGGTCAACCATTTTCTCAGTGTTTGTTTCACAACGTAGATCAAACCAATCGCAAGAAAGATCACACAGCGTTTCGCCCTGGATCAGTCTCAAGCTCAAACTTAGGCTCGCAACAAATACTTGCAACAACTCAAGGGATGAATCCATGGCTTTCTATTACTATCATGGTGCTCTA
>APFE030275583.1:59163-73296 GCA_000404065.3 Pinus taeda
GAAAAATTAGTTTGAAGGAATTTAAAGGGCATAGTAAAGCATTATTATCGGTAATTGATGCCCCGAGGAAAGAAAATGCAAACACCTAGTAAGAAACCTGAAAGCTCTAGCATGACTCATGAAGAAGAGGAAGAAACAAAACATGATATATCAAAATTACGAGACCAAGTTGCAACAAGTGTCACTTGCACAAAAAGTAACAGAATCTAAGATGGATGATTTAAAGAAAGATGTAGAAGCTAAGATGGATGGTTTAAAGAAATGTGTAGAAGCTAAGATGTATTGTTTAAAGAAAGGCGTGGAAGCTAAGATGAATGGCATTGACACTAAAATGGATGGCATGGATGACAAGATGGAAGGATTAAAGAT
The DNA here is from genome assembly GCA_000404065.3 of Pinus taeda. NCBI lineage: Eukaryota > Viridiplantae > Streptophyta > Pinopsida > Pinales > Pinaceae > Pinus > Pinus taeda. The sequence continues at coordinate 59,533 of APFE030275583.1, forward strand.
AAATAGGAATAAATTGTTGCAAGAAATGGTCACTAATGGTGAAAGGGTAGTAAAGGAAACTCATGAGGAGAACAAAAGAAATGTTAATCATGATTCCATAGACTCTAATGTTGGATCAAAGACTCGCCATATTCCAAAAATCGATATGAGGAAGTTTGATGGCAAGGAACCTGCAACATGGATATTACAATGGAGCAATTTTTTGATCTCAATAATGTGCAAAACACAAAAAAGGTATGTATTGCAACTTTATATTTGGAACTGAATTAGTTTGTATGGTATCAATGGCTTTGCTCTTGTCAACAAATTATCACTCGGGCAATTTTTACGGAAGAATTGACAGCACATTATGAGGATAGAAAAAGAAACACATTTTTTAGCCAATTGATAAGTCTCAACAAAAGGGTTCAATAATGGAGCACATTGAGGAGTTCCAAAAGTTGAACATAAGGGTAAAAAATATTCCAGAGGAGCATAGGATTGATGTGTTCATAGGGACTTTAAAGGATAATATCCAACATGATGTTCACCTTGGGAAACTGATTCATTAGAGAAGACATTCAGGTTAGCAAGAAAAATGGAAAGAAAAATTATGGCAACCAGGAAGCATACCAGTCACAACTATAAAGATGGAAGTGTTGTTACCCCTAGCCTTCAACAACCTATAAGGTTGACACCACAAAAATTGGAAGAAAAAAGAGCAAAAGGGATTTGTTACAATTGTGATAGAAAATACACTAAAGGTCATAAGTGCGCGGAGAAGAAATTATTCTACATAGATTGTGAAGAGGAAGAAGAAAAGGAGCAAGAAATGTCAAAAGAAGAGGATATACTCTAGGAACAAAGCCTAGATAAAGAAGAAATGAATCCGACCATACCTTGTAATGCATTGGTTGGAATTACCACTCCTCAAACCATCAATATAGAAGCACAAATCAAGGAAAAAAAGGTAATAGTGTTGATTGATTGAGGAAGTACCCACAATTTTATTCATTGTAAGATAGCCAAAGAATTGAATTACTTCCCATATCTAGCACCAGAGTGTCAAGTAATAGTTGCAAATGGAGGAACGATAAATCTCTCTAGAAAGTGCCATAATATCAAGCTATCTATGGGAGAATATGTATTAAAAAGCCCATTGCTTTCGATTCCAATGGGAGGTGCTGATGTTGTACTAGGATTCCAATGGCTGCAATCCTTCAGTGCAATAGCTTTTAACTTTCAAGAAATTTTCATGAAATTTTATGCGGAAGAAAAGGAAGTTGAATTAAGGGGTATTGCGGGGAAACCAGGAAAGATAATAAGCTTTAACGATATGAGAAAGCTTCTAAAAATGGAACAACGAGGTGTAATTGCACAATTATGTTCGCTAGATGGTCCACATCAAAATCATCTATTTCTCCATATCTCCAAAAAGTCTTGGATAATCATTCCAAGGTATTTGAGACTGCCAAAGGTCTCCCACCTATTTGTGATCATGATCATGCTATTCATTTGATTCGAGGAAGCGTTCCTCCAAACATAAGGCCTTACAAATATCCCTATGCTCAAAAGAGTGAAATTGAACGTATGGTTGCAAAAATGCTTGAGGCTATTATAATTCAACATAGCCAAAGTTCCTCCTTTGTTCTAGTAGTATTGGTGCACAAGAAGGATGGATCATGGCACATGTGTCTGGATTATAGGGAGCTCAACAAGCTCACTATTAAAGATAAGTTTCCCATTCCTGTTATTGATGAATTATTGGATGAATTGCATGGATCAATTTACTTCACTAAGTTAGATCTTCATTCAGGATATCATCAAATCATTATGAAGGCTGAAGACATTCCGAAAACAACATTTAGAACTCATGAGGGTCACTATGAGTTTTTGGTCATTCCTTTTGGCCTTACTAATGCACCTTCTACATTTCAAGGTTTGATGAATTCCATTTTCAAAACCATAGAAAATTTGTGTTAGTATTTTTTGATTATATACTAATCTACAGAAAGTCTTGGAAGGATCATGTTGAACACGTTCACAGGGTGATACAACTATTGGAGGAGAAACAATTATATGAAAAAAGATCCAAATGTTTCTTTGGAGTACAAGAGGTGGAATATCTGGGTCATATTGTATCTCACGAAGGAGTTAAGGTAGACCCTAGCAAAATTAAAGTCATTAACGAATGGGAAATCCCCACATCCATAAAGAATTTGCGAGGATTTCTCGGGTTGACAGGGTATTATTGCAAATTTGTTAAGAATTATGGGAAAATAGCAGCACCTCTAACAACATTGTTAAAGAAATATGCATTTACATGGACTCCATAAGCAACAAAGGCCTTCGAATATCCTAAACAGGTAATGTGCCAAGCACCAGACTTCACAAAAACCTTTATTGTGGAATGTGATGCTTCTGAAAATGGAATTGGTGTTGTTTTAATGCAAGATGAAAAACCCATTGCTTTCAAAAGTCGTCCAATCAAGGGAAAGTATTTACACAAAGCTATCTATGAGAAGGAAATGTTGGCAATACTACATGCACTGAAGAAATGGCGACTCTACCTAATGGGAAGACACTTCAAGGTAAAAACGGATCATGATAGACTTGAATACTTTTTAGAACAAAGATTATCCTCTGAAGAAAAACAAACATGGGTCACAAAAATATTGGCTTATGACTTTGAAATCATATACAAAAAAGGGAAGCAAAATGTTGTGATAGATGCACTCTCAAGAAAGGATGAGGATGTGGAAGCATTGTTGTGCGCCATTTCTATTATCTAGCCAAATTGGATAAACGAAGTAAGGGAGGAATGGAAGAATGATGAAGAAGTGTGGGAACTTATTCGAAAGTTACAACAATATTCCAGTACATCTGATACATTTAGCTAGAAAAATAATTCGTTATGGTACAAAGATTTCTTATACCTCTGTATGAATTCCCAACTCAAACAAAAGATTCTTCTGGAATTGCATGCTTCTCCCTTAGGAGGGCACTCAGGATTTTTAAAAACTTGCCACATGGTTAAGAAGGATTTTTTTTGGGATGGCCTTAAATCGGATATTCAAAAGTTTGTGGCGGAATGTTTGGTATGCCAAAAAAATAAAACTAAAAAAATTAAGACATCAAGTCTATTACAAAATTTACCCATTCCAAGCCAACGTTGGGAGGAGGTTTCAATGGATTTTATCACAGGTTTACGCAAGTCTAAGGGAAAGAGTGTCATCATGGTGGTAGTTGACATACTTACTAGTATGCACTCTTTTGTGCATTATCACATCCATTTAAAGCTAGTACAGTTTCTACGACATTTATGGAAAGAATTAGAAAGCTACATGGAAACCCAAAGATTATTGTAAGTGACAGAGATCCCATCTTTATAGGACATTTTTGGACAGAATTATTCTCTTGTCTTGGTACTCAATTAGCTCATAGCTCATCTTATCATCCTCAATATAATGGGCAAATGGAGATAGTAAACAAATGTTTGGAAGGATATCTTCGTTGCTTTGTATCTAATAAACAAACACAATGGGTCAAATGGTTGCCTCTGGCTAAATGGTGGTATAACACTTCCTTCCATACCGCAACAAGAATGACCCCATTTATGGCACTTTATGGATATCGGCCACCATCCATCACATCATATTTAAGATAAATTTCTAAGGTTCAAGCAGTGGAACATCACATCGAGCATCAACAACAAGTTCTCCAACTCTTAAAGGATAACCTTGGGTTGGCGCAGAATAGAATGAACCAACAGGCAGATCAACATCATAGTGAAAGAAGTTTTGATGTAGATGATTGGGTATTGCTATGGCTACAACCATATAACCAAATTTCCCTCAAGCAAGCTAAGAAGGATAACAAATTGTCACCAAAGTATTATGGTCTGTACAAGGTGTTGCAAAAGATTGGTACTATGGCATACAAATTGGAGCTTCTTGTAGCTTCTCGATTGCACCCAATTTTCCATGTTTCATGTTCATAGAAACAACAACTCGAAAACTATGAAATCAATCCATTTCAGAGTATCTCATCAAGTAGAATAACTTATGCACTGAAGATTCCACATGGGAGGATGAGAATTTTATACAGAAGTATCCAGAACTACTCAAGCATTGAGGACAACACTTTTTTGAAGGAGAGGGGCATGTTAGGTCCCTATAATACTAGTGATGCCCCCATTAATATTGTAGTTGTATGCCTTATTAATATTGTTGTGCTCCTATTGTCCCCATATTGTTATTACTGTGCCCCATAGAATCCCTCTATTGTTATTTTTGTGCCTTTATACCATTATTGTTAGGTCGGCTTCATTATATTGGGACCCCTTAGACTCCTATATATAGAAAGGAGTTTTTGTGATTTGAATCATCCAAGAATTGTTCATTTATGTAATGTAAAGGAGGTTTCCCCCTTGAAGAGGCTAAATTCTAAGGTGTTGATCTATCTTTTCTATCTTTTTGTGAGCTGGCTTCATAACAGAATAATAGAGATATAACAACCATTAAATCCATACATAAACAAGTGCAAAAGAAACAAAACTTAGCTTTCACTAATCATAGGAAAGTCCCACCAAGTTTAGGACTTCCATGTACCACTTGACCATATATGTAGCTTAACCAAATATTTCTTTCATCCAGTCACACCCATGTCATATTCCAAGCATGAATGTGTGATCTCATGGTTAAACGAATCCAAAAACAACCAAGGGAATCCAGAGGCTAAACCACCTCCACCCTCACCAAACTGTGATCACACCAAATCCAGTGCTCTGATCACAATTGAACCAAACATAGAATGCCATCTGGAATCCACCACTATCCTTGAGGAATTTTCCATCTCCTTATTTCTCAGGCTTTCTTGCAATCCAATCCTAGATCACTAGGCCCTAAACCAATACTAGTCTCTCAAGTTTTACTAGGCCCTAAACTAAGACTTCTCCCTCAGTATTTATCATGTATCCCACCAAAATCAGTTAAGGTATTCCTAGGCCTTTGGGAATGAACCTTGAGAGCACCTCTACCCCGGATTTCGTAATCCATCCAGCAAAACAAAGCTCAAAACCAAGATAAACATACCAACATACCATGGAATCCATAAAAAGGTAAGACTAGGAAGAAAACCACCATCATAACCTGGTAAAAGTGTCCCAACAACAACAAGAGAATAACACCAACATGCAAATCCATGCATGTTAAAACTAGTGAGGAAATCACACATGCAATGTGTTACCTGCAAGTATTCCTGCTACATTTGTCTAATCGTTCTCTTCCTTCCTTGATATGTGCTTTCCTTCATTACCCTTTTCTTACTTTTCCTTCCCTAATCCAAAGCTAGAGTGCTCCATTAAAACTCTAAGTGACCAAGAGTGAGAAAGAGAGAGAATAATGAGAGAGCTCCAAAACATGAATTGGCAAAAGATTACTAAATGATCCTCAAAAGCCTTTTTATTAATGAGGCCTCTATTTTCTTCATTTCCCATTATTTTCCTTCAATTTCCGCCTCACATGGAACTTGTGACTTTCATCCTACTTTTTTCCTAATTTCATTTATTTTTGTAAATAAATTTGCCAAAAATGCCTTTTCTCCTTTTAATACCTTTTCCTTAGCCTTTCCCAATCTCCTTAGCCAAAAACACATCTAGTGGTGCCCAATAGGATATCTTTTCCCAACATTCAACTTGGAATAAGTGTCCCTTAACTGTGGTCTTATTTTTCATTTATTAAATTTTATTACATGAAATTTTTCACGAGAGATATTACAATGCTAATAAAAACATCTAAAGGAGTGGCAATAGATGTAATATCAACATGATCCTCTTTAAACTTTTGATTCAAATTATTTAATTCAATGAGCATATATGCAAGTAAATGGATTAAAAATTGTAGTGTGCGCTTGAAATATTGTTGTCAACTCATACAGTTTTTTCTCCCCTAACTCCCAATTCCTTAAAAAACAAGGCATGAGTTTAACAAGTCTTTCCAAGAACCACCTAGTTTGATGAATTTTTAAGACCTCTAACTTAGTCATTTGAAATTATTGTCTTAGCCTTTTCAATTCACCATGTCTTTTATTTCATTTCCCAATCCATGAATAAACTTTGTTTCCAAATTTGTCAATATATGCAACTATGGAAAATGAGATATAGCATCATTAGTTGTTAATGCTTCACTATGAGCCATACAATGGATACCTAATACATGAGTAGCATCTAGAGGAATATTATAAGATCAACATTTATGAACACCCCTCATGGAAGATGCACAATCTGAGCAAAAACCAAATAACTTCATCAAATATAGATCCATTTTTTTCAAAAGAATTCTCATTGCATCATACATATACTGAGTTGTTCCATCTGTTATTTCAAGCAAACATATAAACTTTGTTAAACAATGACCTCTTCCTCTATTCTTCAAATATGTAATATAAATAATCAAATGATGTTCCATAATTCGATCAGTGCTTTCATCAACTAAAATTGAGTAAAATGGGCTATGTAAAATCTCATCTTTCAATTTTTTTCCAATTCACCTCTTTAGAACCTTTAAGAAACTATTTTCTTGATGCTGTATTTGTGTATGCAGAGTATTCATCCGTTAGAGTCATGTGTGAAGTGCATGTTAACACCCAGGTTGTTCCCTATGACTCCCAAGGGAATACGGCCGGGGTAACCACTAACCAGTCTTTGGATTACAACTTCTAGCCTAGCTGTAATCAGAGAGGGCTCTCTCTTTAAGGTTTGTCTCTGTTCTATGGAAAGTTTAGGCTAGTTATGAAGTTTAGGTTTTGGTTTATGTTTGGTTGGGAAGGATGTCTTTCTGAAACTTCTAATGTGTATTTCTGCAGGTAGAATTAGTCCATTGGGCAATGGAGTCTGTGGCTGTTGGTTTCTTGAAATCCTGAGTTTGATGCAGCTGGAGTTACAGGGCCATTTAGATATTTCATGAAACAAACTTTAAATTGTGATTATGGAGTGTAAACAACCAGTGAAAAGCAATTAAGAATTTTTCACTAAGCTGGGATGCGAGAAAGGGATGTATTCCTCAGGAGCAAACTTGAATTCCTGAAACAAGAAATCACTGTGATGATACAGTGTGAAAGGGTAGCAATTAAGAATTACGCTTTCATTACTATAACTGAAGAACAGACATTTAAAATATCTTAGATTGAATTCAGGGTAATCTGTGATTAAGTCCTGGGACTATTCTTTTTCCTTGCTATTAACTGTTTAAACATAGGCAACATGAAAGAGATATGAAAGATGACAAACATATAATAAAGAGTTACAAGAGAAACTTATTGAGTCATGAGATACGTAGGAATCCTGCAACATTCAGCTACACACCAGCAGGACATCAAATAACACAAAACTTGGGAAATTCCATCATCCTTTGTATTACTTCTCTGAGAATTACAGTAAAAGAAAGAGCAGAATAGATATGAGCAATCTCTTACATCTGATGTCCAACCCCTGCTAACAAATGTGAGGGGGAATATATAGCAGTCTCATACAAAATATCTCAGGCATTGAGTCATTTGAGAGGGAAAATATCTTCATTAACTCGTACAGAAATTACAGATAGAAAGTTATTACAATCTTTAATGAAACATTAAAGTCTCTTAACTCCTGTCAGAACACTTTGACCTTTGGAGCTCACGGAGTCGGTTGAGCGCTTTGTTATAACTGCTGAATGACGTGTCTTGTGCAGCTCTGTCTTGCTGTAGCTTCTCGGCCCTATCACCTGTGACTGCTAGTACTGCTGTGGTGGCCGAATACTTGTGCTGAGTTGGCTTAGCCTCTTTCTGCTTACCCGCTAATGTGTCTTTGTCTTCCTGTGTATGAAAACTTTGAATATTTTCAAAAAAATAATAACATAATTACTGACTTTGATTTAACAATTATTGTATCAAATTATCCCATACATCCTATTTAGGCAATTGATGCCTCAAAATTGACCCCATGGTCTCATCTGCCTCTGTGTACTTGTAAAAATGGGGAGGCTCATCAAACAAATGTGTGATTTCATTCATAATAAAAAATAAGCTTTCTACCCTGTTGAAAAGGGTTTGTCCTGTTACTGGTCCTGTTGCTGCTGAAGTACTGGCTGTCTCTGAAATTTGATTCCAAGCAAAGGTGTTCACTCTCTTAGCATATTTTTCATGTGAGAGAAACTTTCCTGATGGCTCCAGCAGGCTAGGCAGACCCCTATTTTGCAATGCCATGAACCTGTTCTGGAATTTGTTTATATCTGCTTGCATATCCTGGATTCTTCTTTCGAGGGTTTGAATCAGGTTTCTTAATGTCAGGACCCTTTTGGTCAGTGAAATGGTCTCTGTCCTGTTTCCAATTCCCATTTTGATGAGCCGGGAGCTTGTTATGTAATTTAGCACATTTATCATTTTAGTGGCAATCTCAGGCATATTGCCTAGAGATGCCCTTGCCCGTTGTATCTCTCTGTATGCTTTTCCAATGAGCGTTATTTTCTCATGGATGGCTTCAATATACTCCCATTGGTCTGTGATGGACTGGCCAATATTGGCCGACAGGACCCTCTTAAGTTCAGATGTGACTTTGTCTAGTGTGAGCTCTTTTTCTAGCTCAGTTATTCTCTTCTTAAGAGCCTTTACCTCCCTCTCTCTTTCAGCCACATTCTGCTTGGACTTGTCATATTTCTCATTTATTTTTTCCAGACTGTCCTTGGCTTGATTTAGCTCTGACATCTGAGACTCCAAGACCTGAATTTCATTCCTCAGCTTTTGCATGCCAAGGCTTTCAGCCTGCTCTGTTGTTGGTGCTGAGGTGGATGGTGTTACCTGTTGTATTTGTTGGCTGGGAGGGGTAGTGGTTTGAGGAATTCCCTCAGGATTTGTTGTTTCTGGAGGAGGTTGTGAGGTTTGTCCTGCCTCCTTTTGCTGTAATGCTGCCTGCAAGGTAGCCTCTGATTCCTGTAGCTTCTCCTGGGTGTGGATGAGCTCTTTATATAGCGTCATCAGCATAGCAGCTGCATCCTTATCTTGCTTGAGCTGGGCAATCTCTTCTGTTTGAGGATGAAGAGTTGCTGGGATCTTCAACATTTTTCTCAATGCTGCCATGTCAACATCCCTCAGCTTCAGAATCTCTTGTACCGCCTTGACATCTTTAGGATCATGTCCAAGCTCTATTATGATTTCCTCTAGAGCTTTGGTCCTGTTGTCTTTTGCTTGAGAGGAAGCCCTTTCCAGCTCAAGCCATGCAGTAGTGTTATTCAGGCTATTTTGTAGCCTATAGTTCACCAGGGTTTTGTCTGCCAATGTGGCATACACCATCTCACCCGTTTGTTTGTGCAATTCTATTTGATCCATTGGGTGGATGTCTTTGGACAGGACCTCCAGGTTGGTCTTGATATAATCTGCAGTAGACTGTGGTTGCTGCACTGCTGGTGTAAAATGGCTCATAATCATTTTTCCTTCATGTCGATCATATGCAGACATGAGCCTTTGCTGGTTTGTGGGGGCCATTTTCAATAGGTGATTATATAATTGCAGCCTTAAAGGTTCATTTCTGCTTTTGATGTCCTTAAATTGCTGCTTAATACTTTTCTCACCTTCCCTCCTTTGACCTAAGGAGCTAACTTCTCCTCCTGCTTCCCTATCTTGCTCTTGTTGGAAGGAGCTGGCTGAGGCCTCCATGCTGGGTAGGCCTGTACCTGAAGTCTGCCCATTGGCATTTCTTCTTCTGAGAAAGGATTTAACCTTTGCCTCTTCTCCCCTTGGGTTGGCGATGCAGTAAGGGGAGTCTCTCTGTCTCTTTTTCTGTTCACATCCTCCCTTTGAGGGGTTTGGAGGACGGAAGAGTCAATCCTTGAGTCTTGCCTCAGAGGTGCCATTTGTGTTGGCTGCTGTTGTGTGGCCAATGGGGCCTCTGCTGTCTGTTCCCCCTGCCCTGGCTGCTCCTTTTGCTGTTGTGGTACCTATTGGGGTGGCTGAACCTGTCCCTGTTGTACCTGTTCCTGTTCCATCTCCTTCTCCTTGCCTTTGCTTTGAGCTTGGTTTGTAGTTTGGACTACCTATTGATGTGCTGTAGAGGATGAGGCAGCTGCTCCTGCTTGAGGCCTTGGTAGAGAGAGTACATGTGAAGGAAGTTCCAAGTCAGCTAATTTCAGAAGATGTCTCCTTGCTCTTTCATTCAATTCTTCTTGTGTGACCGGTTCCTCCAGTGTGCCCCTTTTCCATTTTGGTTGGTTGGAAAATTTTTCAATTGGCGCAAACTTACATGGTCATAACTAGAGAGCTTGTATTTGAGCCTTCTGAATGATATGGAGTGATTTGGGTCATAGGGTTTCCAGAGGAAACTGGTCTTCAGGCCAAGGCCTTCTAGCTTTCTATCAGCCTCTTTCCAGCCTTCCCTCTTGTTCAGAACAAGGTGGCCCAATTGATTTTTCACTTTTAACTGTGCCTTCTTTCCCTTGCCTGTAAAGTGTACCATATCAGCATTCCCAAATTGCCAGAAGTATTCTAGGGCAAATAGTCTCATGGGCACATATTTGGGCAATCTGTATGGGGGTAACTCACACCCATATATTCTGATCACGGTGTAGTTTTGGTAAAAGTACCAATCCCCAATGCTATACACTTTAGATAACTGCAGGATTCTCTGCATCTCATCAGTCAATCTTGGAGGAGGCGAGCTTAGGAACAAGGACATGGCCGGGTGAATGAAAAGGTCTATGAATTCATAGTAAGTGTACTGAGAGTAGGTTCTGTAATGAAAAACTGAGGTCGAGTACACTACTGACCTTGGATTGCCTTGTGCATCTGTTCTCTTGACAATGAAGGAGAACTTCTCATGCTGATAATATAGAATCAGGTGGTAGATGTAGGAGGTGTATCTGAACACCTTCTCTCTTGACAGGTTCAAAAACTACTCATGCATCTTATCTGGTATGTATGTGGCATAATCATAACAGATTGGACTCTTGCCAGGGGAGAACATAGTCATCATCACTAGTACAGTTTCATCAATAAATTCAATTGACTTGTACCCCAAGATGGAAGTGATCATATTTGCAAGATCTATACCCAGTTGATTGAGGTAGCCATCAAAAATAGGAGGGTACAGCACAGTGTCTGAGTTTTTTATAAACAATTGGTTGAGCTTTATGATTTGTGCATCTATCAGCATCTTAGCTCCCTGGTTTATCAAGTCCAACAGAGACAAGGGGACCAATTTCGTCTGAGTCTTGAACTGTTACATCTCTCTAATGGCCTCAGGGGTCATGTAGAATACAACTGAGCCTGAAGGGTCAAGCACAACTCTTTGAATGGGGTCATAGCAGACAGCACACAAATGAATCAGGTCAGGGAATTGGTTGACCTGAGGGAGCCTGAAAATTGGGAGGAAGGAGTCCCAAATGCCTAAAATGTCTGTCCCATCCACATGTTTGGCCTTAAGATCATTCAGTAGGTGGAGGTGGAACTTGCTGTGTGATGAGGAATCCTCTGAGATTTGGTAGTCCAAGTCCGCCAAATCCTGCCACTCCAGCTCTCTCTGAGGGGAATTTAAGGGAGCAACATTGAGGGCAACCGGTGCAACTAGAGTCTCCATGGTTACTTAGGTCCTGTATTGTAAATAGACTGTTGTTTCCTAAACTGGGCAATAGTAAAGAGCACTGCCTGAGTGAAGAGGTAAATTGAGAAATGAAGGGCAATAGGGTGAGTTCACAGCAATTGAAATACTGTTTTAGTCTCTTAAGAAGGTAAATCTTTGTCTTTAACAGACCCTCCTCAGCAACTGAATGTGGGTTCCGGGTTTGAGTTCACGACTACGTGAACGGAAATGCAGGTTTTTCACTAAAATTTTAGTCCAAATAGGCTCGGCTAATGAATTTCGACCGTTAACTTTTCAAGTGGGAGCTGGGTGCAGGTAATTTTCTGGTGAATTATGCGTTTTCTGTGCTTTAAGTGAGTTTTTTGTTATTAGAGAGAAAAACCAGGCTTAGAGAAGACTTGCATGGAGAAATACCTGGTAAATCGATGGGCCGGGTCACCAATGCAGGTGGGTAGGCGCGCGGAAGGTCTCCTGGTCGATTCTGAGCAAGTTGGTGCAATTGGTCGTAAATTGCATGCAGAGAGCGCAATAATAGTTTTTTCCAAAAGTGCAAAAAGAACGCGAAAATTGACAAAATATGGCTTTTTTGGGTCATTCGCACCTTTTTTGGATGACGTCAGCATGACATCACCAGGTGGGTCAGGGTTGGATGACGTCAGCATGACGTCATCAGGTGACGTGGCGGCCTATGACTGGTCCACGGGGGTAGTGAGGTGGCAGATAGGTGGAGCAATGGTGGACGGGGTGCGCGGTCGTGGCGATGACGTAGGCAGTTTGGCAGCGCTGACGTTGGCAGACAGGTGGCGCAATATCGGGCAGCCTATGCTACGGAAAGGAATCTGTCAGAGGGGGCTCCGATGCAATTTGGGGGCGATGCGTGGACCTGGCCTGACGTCAGCGTCTGACAGATATCGGACGATATCATCTGGACGTCGGGGCCGGTTCGATATCAGCGTCAACCGTAGGATGGGAAGAGGTTGATCGGACGGTCGTCGGGCCAGTGATGTGCATGGAGGATACAACATCGGGCAGGGATAAAAAAATGATTTTTGATGGGTTTCGTGCCCGGGCGGGACTTTGGAAATATTTGCGTATTGCATGATTTTCCAATATATTGTCATAAAGGTGCGCATATTACAAAACTTAGGACGAAATGGGTTTTTTTATGAAATTTCATATAAAAGCGCATATGCCTCGGAACTTTGGATAAATGCGTTTTTTCATATATAAAGCTCACAAAGGCCTCCAAACTTAGGATAAGGCAAACAAAATGGGTTTTCAGGGTATTTTTGCCTTTTAGGTGGGTTAAAAGGGTGCAAATGGTTTTTCCAAGGTTTCTTTAGGCAAAGTGAAGGATTGAACGGGCAAATGAGTTCTGGGGGAGACAAGAGGTTAGGGTTGGGTTCTCAAAATGACCAGATGTCAATTTGATTCCCTAGTGGTGAAACATATGGCTATAATGCCAAGGGGGCATTATTTATAGTATGCTTAGGATTTATACACCTTGGTGTTACAATAGTAGGGAAAGGGTAACATAGGGAGTTAGATAATACAAGTTAGAGGTTAATATGGAGGGATAGGATAAATGAGGAGTGATATTACTAAGTTTTCTTGAAAACAATTTAGTTTAAAGAGTAGATCAAAATGAAAAGAACTTTGCACAAGAAATGTGGCTTCTAAAGGTAATAAGGACCAACATAAAACCTTGAATTCTTTCATAATCACAACTGGTGAAGGGATGTTAGTAGTGAGTGATAAAATAAAGGGAAAATGGAAGTTAGACATGCTCCCTTATGTTGTTTTCCTTGTATTTGATTAGCAAAATGCAGCTTGGAAGGAACACCACTTCTGCAACCCCATCTGCCTACCCAACTATTTTGCCTAGCATTTTTTGTTTCTTCTTGGAGGGTGCACTTGGACTTGCAGACCCTTTATGTGCCTTTTCTTTTCCATTGGCTTTTTCCTTTGATTTCCTATCTAGCACTACCCTTATTTCTTCCAAGGCCCAGATTAAGCAGATGGGAACCTTAGATTCTATGCCTAACTATTGATCTGCCAAGATTAAACAGTTTGGACAGATTTCTTTCTCTATTCTACAACAGAAATTGAAACATGGCATGATCCAGATTAGACTATTGGACCATCCATCAAAATTTAATAGATATGAAGGCATGTACACA
>APFE030275583.1:77834-119956 GCA_000404065.3 Pinus taeda
ATTAATAAAATAATATACAATTTAAAAAATTATAATGTGCATATTTTTATACAGCATAAAAAATTATTATAATTTTTCAAATTGAAGTGAGGAGATTCATTATTAGCTTTTATTTTAAAGGTTGACTTATCATAGTTATTTAATGAAAACCATACTATCTCACCTGTAATTACTCTGTTGGTGGTTTATAAGGGGAAGGATTTCACTCCTTCAAGATGCCTCTAGGTCTTCGGTCTTGGGCCATTAACTTGTTTCCTTACTTCCGAACATGAGATCTTTTGCATATTACATTAAAGGAAATTTAAATAATAATGATTCAAAAAATTATGTTTAAATTTAATTGACAACCATATAAGAAATCAATACTTACAATAAACTCTTTATCACACTCACACATTTATTAAAATTTAAAAATGTGTGTGTGTGTGTGTGTTTAAGAGCAATAAAATAAGCATATGTATATAGCTATATATATGTTATGAGGAATTTAGTAGAGTTAGAAACAGAAATATAATTGTAGATAGAGTTATGAAGTAAATATATAGCTTGAGTGGACCTAATAGTTAAAGACATGTCTTTTCTCTTAGGAGATCACATATTCAAATATAATAGGAATATAGTATCTATGAAAAAAAAAAAATATATAATATATAATAATTATATAATATATTATATATATATATATAATGTCCATGTCCAAGGAAAATAGTTATATGTATGTATTTATATGTATTATGATACACATCAACCTCCTAAATCACCTTAAGAAAGTGGGGGTCATAACTTGTGTTCTTCTCTTTTCATTACTCACTTCAAATTCCATTTCTTGATGTTATCATCATCTTCTACTCATCAAAAAAATTCTCTAATGTCATTTTTAACTCAACCTAATTTTGGGGCACGAAGTTATGACCCTTACAAGAAATTGTATCAATGCTACATTAGTGCATCTTTAGACTCGCCATGTGGAGGATGACATGGCACCCTTGATTTGTGTGTTATGCTAGGAGTGGTGCCTCATTAGCCCCAAGACTAACCAACCCTACCATGTCATTTTATGGTATGTGTAAATACTTTTAAATTCTCCATGCGTCCAGGATTATGGTCAGTTAACCCCTTATAGTAATAATTTACAATTAAATCAAATTTTCATCATTATTACTATTAATATCAAAATTATTATTAATTTATTAACCTTAAGTACATGTAATATTTCATACCCAACACCCTAAGTCACTTAAGGAGGTGAGGGTTATAGATTTTCACTTTTTTTTTTAAACTCATCAAACTTCACTCCTTAGGCCTCCATTGTCTTATGTTCATTGAGATCTTTCCAATGACATGAAATTTTCCTCATTTTGAGTTCAAGACACCAAGATATGACCCTTAGAAGCTTTTTATATTAGCACTATATAAGCATGTCTACACATTTGATACATGGCAAATGAGATGGCAACTAGTGCCACATTGTTGAATTTTAAAGCTTTGGTTGGCCTTCATAATTAATATTTTACTTTGATGTATTTGTAATAAATATAAATCATGTTCTTCATGCTATTGTGAAAATAAAAAAATATATGGCATGTTCTTCATGTCAGTTTTGAAAAGAGAAAATTTAAATTTTGAAAAATATAATATTTTTTTGGCCCCAAAGAAGCTAGTTCGACCCACCTCCTAGTCAAGTTGGCCCCAAACTAAGGGGAATCCATTCAGCCCAGAAAAAGACTATATATATCTTCTATTTGACCTCCTCATCAAGCAAGAATCTTGACATGTTTGAGGCAAGGGAAAATCCTAGTCTAAGGCAAGCAAATAGACTAATCTAAGGCAAGTAAAGAGACTAATATGAGGCTAAATAAGAAGTATAATATGGGGCTAAATAAGAAGTAAAATATGAGTCTAAGAAGGAGACTAATCTGAGGATGAAAAGAGGTTTTATCTAAGGCAAATCTTTGTTGAAGGGAAGGACGCATCTCCAGTAATGAAGACAAGTTTCAGGATCAAAATATTGGGTGCAGATGGGTGAGTTGTAGGAAATAAATTTTCTTAGGTATGACAAGTTGTAAAACCGAAATTCATGGATGATTAGGTGCTCAAAAAATAGGTCAAAATTCAAATTTGTCAGATTGGTGTCGAACCTTAATGACCGCGTAGTGCTCGTCATCTTGAATTCGGCACAACTTGTTTCGCGCAAAACAGACATCGTATGCTCCCAGAATCATGTTCTGTTTACTTTCCCTAACAAGCGAATTTTTGCAAAAAATTGACAGCCTAGTCAGCAGTTTGTACTGCTAACGTGGCACTGATTGTGTAGGTCTATGTCGCAAGTTGACTGGTCAACATCCTCTGACAAATCACATTGTGCCAAGTGGCACATTCTCATTGGGTGTAATTTGGCATATTTTTATTGGGTGGTTGGTGGCCAACCATGGGTTGACACATGGCCCAACGAAAGGCTGCCATGTGGCAGCCTAAGGACCACCAAAATTTTGGGTTCCAGGCACTAGCAGCGGGGGTCTAACCAGCAACCACCAAGGCACAAGTCCAGATCTATACCAACATGTCATACCAAAGGTCTTAACTTATAACAGTTTATTTAAATATGACATTTGCACCATTCGAGGGAACGGTCAGCCTCTGGGGGCTAGCCATTGGGCACCCGCCAACCATGCGACCACTACCGAAGGGGAGTAGGGGCCCGGTCATCGGGGGCGGGTCGTTGGCGTTAGCGCCGGGCACGTGGCTCCCATGTGCCCAAATTTTTTGGATATAAGGCATTAGAGCTAATTAAAGCATCTGACAATTTCACCCAAAAATCGGTGAGATTATTGCTACATTAGCGCGATTTAGGGCAAATTTTTAGGATGGTGATGGATTTTGGGGAATTTGCGGTGTGATTAGAAGAAGACTTGGGAAAGCAATAACTCCTTTAGTTTTTTACCAAATCAGGAGTAGAAAGAGGCTACACAGGCATTTTTTGGCATTCTGGAGCCATTGGAATAGGTTTCAGATCTTTCTGAGCATTGCAAACTGATGTATTCACATCTTTTATCATAATAGAGAGGGCCAAGCCATTGGAACCTGGACCAATGAGACATAGCCTAAGAGGGGTGAACTCCATCATGTGTTTTTGTGATATTGTTTATGGTGAAAGTATGCAAATTTAAAAATACGTGCCTTTTAGAGCTTGGTTTTGATCTTGTTTAAAATCATGTATATATGTAATTTTGGCCTTCCAAGGTCTAAAAAATAATTCTATTGTATCCCTCTATGTCTTGTTTCAAACCCCGCCAGTTAGATTAAGATTAGATTCTTCAAGATAAAGTTAGACCAAATCTCCCAAGATTACCTACTTATGGATTGGTTTAGTAGAGAAAACATGTATAGAATTCCACGCGTCACTGTTTCAACCTTTTCCCTTGAAAATAGTACCCAACAAACTAAAGTCTATTTACTTTTTATGAAATTTGATTTGGATGCCTGAAATGAACATTATGACGATTTTCCCTGAAACTCCTGATTAAGGTTGAATTCTGTAGCATATAAACCCTAACTTGAATGAACCATATCTCTAATTATATAGAGAACCAAGATATGAAATTTTTAAATGATGTTCATCAAGATTTCAGCTCCACGTGATTGAAATTTCAACTTTTGAATCCTCTTAGAAAAATGTTTAGAGCGAAAATTCTAAGAATACCTATTTGAAGCAGTGAAACCCAAGAATCCAAAGCTCTAATACCAAATTTTATGTAACCGGATCAAAAAATAGAAGAAAAGATAGATCAACGACTTGAAAATGAGCCTCTTCAAGGGGAAAACCTCATTTTACATCACATAAATGAATAATTTTTGGACGATACAAATGAAAAGACCTCCTTGTTATACATAGGATTCTAAAGGGTCACATTATAATCAGGGCCTATATAAAAATAATAATGTAAAGGAACAACAATAACAATAGTGGGATTCTATGGGGAATAACAATAATAATATAGGGGCTACATGGGGCACAACAATAATAATATGGGGGCTACACTAGTATTATAGAGACCTAAAATTTTCCTTTTAGGTTTACTGCTTCTCCTCATCTAGGTAAACTTGTAATGAAGTAGATATCCTCCACTTTAATTTGCAAAGGCATGGAATCAATCACAAAACATCCTTTCTCGAGGTCCTAGTAAGCTATAAGCATATTTAATAACTTCTTTTGGGCCCACATATTTAGCATCATAAATAACTTAAGAAGTCTGCAATCTTTTAAGATATCCATTTCTTATTGCTCTCTTAAAACCAAGTTATCAACTTCCATATATTCTCTTTCCTATCTAACAATAACCATCCTACTAAATTTTACCGGATCAAATCACTAAATTTAAGTTTTAAAAGTGAACTCTATGTGTTCTCACCTTTTTTTATGACAATCACATATATATGCAACTTTTCTTCTAACTGGGCGCATGTAGGGCTTCTTATACACACCTCGATACGAAAAGGGCCATGTATGTGAAACCCCACTTTCAAAGTGTTAGGTCCCTACAATACTAGTGATTCCCCCATTACTATTGTCATTGTATCCCTTATTGTTATTGTTGTGCCCCTATTGTCCCCATGTTGTTATTATTGTGCCCCATAGAAGCCTGCTATAGTTATTTTTGTGCCCTTATATTATTATTGTTAGGTCGGCTTTGGTTATATTGTGACCCCTTAGACTCCTATATATAGAAAGGAGGTTTTGTCATTTGTATCATCCAAGAATTGTTCATTTGTGTAATGTAAAGGAGGTTTCCTCCTCGAAGAGGTTGATTTCTAAGTCGTTGATATATATTTTCTATTTTTTTGTGAGTTGGTTTCATAACATTTGGTATCAGAGTGATTTCAGCTCAAATAGGTTTTTTTTTTCACTTCTAAAACATCGCAGAAAGAAGAAAAAAAAAAGTTATAGTGAAAATTCCACGATGACCTGTTTGGAAGGATAATAAATTATCACGAAATTATTATGGTCCGTACAAGGTGTTGCAAAAGATATGTACTATGGCATACAAATTGGAGCTTCCTATAGCGTCCCGAATGCACCCAGTTTTCCATGTTTCATGCTTAAAGAAGGTTATAGGTGACAAGCTCCCAGTTCAAACAATATTGCGAGAACTTGACAAGGAAGGAAAAATCATATTGGAACCTGAAGCAGTCAAAGAAACAAGAACTTGACAGCTACAAAATCGATCAATTTCAGAGTATCTCATCAAGTGGAAGAACTTACCCATTGAATATTCCACATGGGAGGATGAGATTTTATACAAAAGCATCCAAACTACTCAATCATTGAGGACAACATTTTTTGAAGGGGAGGCATGTTGTCCCTATAATACTAGTGATTCCCCATTACTATTGTCATTGTATCCCTTATTGTTATTGTTGCGCCCCTATTGTCCCCATATTGTTATTATTGTGCCCCATAGAAGCCCACTATTGTTATTTTTGTGCCCTTATATTATTATTGTTAGGTCGGCTTTGGTTATATTGTGACCCCTTAGACTCGTATATATAGAAAGGAGGTTATGTCATTTGTATCATCCAAGAATTGTTCATTTGTGTACTGTAAAGGAGGTTGCCCCCTCGAAGAGGCTGATTTCTAAGGTGTTGATCTATCTTTTCTATCTTTTTGTGAGTTGGTTTCATAACACAAAGTGAAATGTCGAAAACTAAATTCTCATCAACTCCTTAAAAATGGAATCAAATTGAAGAGAATTGAGTTTATAATTACCTGTATTTTGTGGATTTCCATTTTGTTGGTTAGATCTCCTCAAATCAGTTTGTAAAGTTAAAGGGTAAAAAAAGGCTCCAAAGCACTAAAATGGGTAAAAGCACAAATGGTGAGTTTCAATTTCATTTTGAAATTTGAACCCACTTTTCTATAGTTTTTCCATTTTATGACTTATTATATGTTGTTTTAATCTTTGTACAAGTTTTTTCAAGTACTTTTTAAGGGTAATGAATATTATAGCATCTTTTGCCTCTCATGTCCATCTGATGCTCTTGATTGGTTTGGGTAGATACTTTTTCCCTTCAAGACATGTCCTTATATCAGAAAACATTTTTTTAAAAACTATACTGACTGTGCCCATAGTTATAAAAACATATATACGCATTCCTTTGAAAGCTTCCCATGACACATTTTTTAAATTGAAAAAAAAAAAAAATATATATATATATATATATTTATAATTATATTATATATATACACACACTAATACTATTTTTTAGGCGCAGTTTACGGTTAGACTAGAAACCCACCTAGTAAAGGATCCCATGGCCTAGTTAAATTAACTAATTTTTGGTGGTATAAATACACCTTATGGGTTGGCCTAAAAAAAATCCTTACTCTGTGAAATTATCCCTATATCAGGCTTATGTTATCCCATGCTCTCTACACACCATGTCTCTAGGAAACCCTTGTTTCCATGCATAGATGTTGAGCCCCTTTATCTCACATCATGTTGCTCTTGTTGGAGAGGAGATCTTCATTGGCCTAGGTAGGAAGGATTTGAAGGAATGTTCCTTCAATGTCAACAACCATGATCAAGTTGTAGCCTAATCATCTCTTGCTGCTATTATTTCAATAAAGAAACTCATGTTTCATTCCAATTTGTATCTTCATCTTTATGAATATGGATTTGTAATGGATATTCTTATGATTTGATTAGTTTATATGCATATGTACTTTGAATGTATGAGATGTTGGTGTTTTCTTATTTATCTTGCAAGTTTGCAACTTTTGGAGGAGAAGTTAGGGTTTGGACCTTGCAGTATCATCAACAAATGTAGGCCCTATGGGCATGTCTCGTTTGCCTACCTTTGCCAATTCAAGTATTGTGCATGTCTAGTTGAATTTTCTTGATTTAATATTGTGTATGTTTTGTTGGGGATCTCAACCTTAGCCCTAGGGAATATTCCTTGCTAAAAATGAATACTTTTGTCACTTAGTGATATTTCTATCATTACATTTCCATGATCACTAACCTATCGTGGCAAGTATTTTCGCCTAAACTGGCATATAGGTTAGAAATTTTCCGTTGCATATTGCATTTTGACATTATTCTGTAGTACCTTTGAATATTGCATTCTGACCTTATTTTGTAATACCTAGCCATAGGATCCACCCAACTTTTTTCTAACGATTAAACCTTTCACTCACCGCTTTTACATCATAACTTAGTGGTAGAGCCTTCCTCACATGGGTTTCATAGTTAGCACCTCACTGGAAATTGGTTGCCCATGCTATGAACTGTATATAAGCTCAGAAGACCTCTTTAGTCCCATCATGACTTTGCATTGAAGCATTATTCTTCTTTCTCACTCTTATTCTAAATTTACACCCTAGAGGCTCCCACTTGTTGAGTTGTACTACTACATTTCATATTGATCGCCTGTGCTTTTGGCCTTAAGCTGGCTCCAACTTTGCTCTTATATAATCCATTTGTTTTGATGCTCCTTCTGAAAGTTCAAGCTATGCATTTATAGCCTATATGAATCAACACCTTTATCCCTGGAGGGAACATCCCCCAAGTGTCCATATCCTGCACACTTTACCTTGCTTTGAGCATAGGAATGTTCCAACCACTGGAATTGGTTTTCTTGTCGTGACACTCATTCCCTCCACCATACTATAAGAAAAATTTTATTCTTTTTCATAATTATTTTTCAGTATGACTACTATAGAAGTAAAAATATGGATGGAACACAATGCAGCATTCTTAATCCAAATTTATGCAGGCTCCACGACTTCTAAAAACATTTCAGAGGGTTCCATGACGGAACGTCACACACAAGCATCCAATATCATCAATAGTACCTTCAGGGGACAAGTCAGCCACTCAGACAACTTGTCCCTGGGTCCTATTGTTGTTTGAGAAACTTAGGGCAGAGTAACGCTCCCCAGACATTGTCTAGGCGATTTATGACGCTAACCAGACATTGTCCAAGCGATTTATAATGCTACCCAAACATTGTCTAAGCGATTTATAACGCTCCCCAGACACTGGAAAGGTGCGTTATAATGCTCCCTAGACACTGTGTTGGGTTGGGTTAGAGGAGGGGGGTTAGAGCCCCCCCTTCGTTGCACTAACTGCATAGTCGGGGGGTCACAGGGGGGTTTGAGGGGGGTGGTTAGCCCCCACCCTATATTAGGTGGCAGACCACCATGGTTTTGTGCATGGTTTCCGCACATGGTTTTGGGTGCAATGATTTTTGGTCCAGGGTATTGGATGCAGGGGAAAATCTCTGTTTATATTTGTTTTATGTGTTATGCTCTCACATTGTTTATTTTCTGTGTTTTAGAATTCGTATGCAGGTAATTTATGTACGGGATTAAAACCTACATTTGGTATCAGAGTTGTTTTGGCTTCAAGGGGATGCCTTTGTTGCTGAGGTGTTTCGCTTGAGCCTGTGGTAGACCCTGTTCAGTGGGAGATTTGTGGGATCGATTCTGGTGGTGAAATAAGATGGCGAGCAGTGGAAAGATAGAGATCGAGAAATTTAATGATCAGAGTTTTGAGTTGTGGAAACTCAAGATGGAGTATCTGTTGGTGGACAAAGATCAGTGGATCGTGGTAGATCCAGGTACTAAAACAACGAGAGTATTCGATGAAGAATGGAAGAAGTTGGGTTGGAAGGCAAAGAGCACAATACGATTGTGTGTCTCAGATTCAGTATTGTTGAATGTATCAGGGAAAGCTACGTCGAAGGCTTTGTGGGATAAGTTAGGGACTTTGTACTAATCTAAGTCTCTGGTGAATAATCTATTCCTACAGAAAAAGTTATATAATCTGAGGATGAAAGATGGAGACTTGGTTACAGAGCATCTGAATGCATTTAATACTGTGGTAAGTCACTTATTATCTGTTGATATTAAAATTTTAGATGAAGATAAGTGCATCAGTTTGTTGTGTTCTCTACCAGATTTGTGGGATAGTCTGGTTATTGCAATAGGTAGCAATTCAACTGCCTTGTAGTTTGATGAAATAGTCTTATCCTTGTTGACAGAGGAGATGAGACGAAAAAATATGGAGAGCCAGAATGGTGATGCCTTGTTTGTATGAGGAAGGTCCCAGAACATAAACAAAAATAAGTCATCGAATGGGAGATCTAAATCTCCAGGAAAACCTGTAAAGGTGTGCTAGAAATGCTGAAAGGAAGGGCACCACAAAAGGGACTGTAAATCTAAAGCTCATGACAAAGGAAAGGGATATGATGATTCTCCTTCTACAGAGGCAAAAACCACCTCAAATGAGGTGGGGATGTGTACTTGGATTCTTCAAGTACACATGTAGATCATGAGGCATGGTTGGTTGACTTAGGTGCATCCTTTCACTTCACTCCCCATAGAGAGTGGTTCTGCGAGTATGAGAAACATGATGGTGGTGATGTCTTCTTGGGGGATGACAGCAAGGCTAGAAGTGTTGGTCATGGAAAATTGAAGTTGAATATGCAAGGTGGAAGGATTAGAACACTTCTGGGTGTTCTACATATTCCTGCATTAGACAGAAATCTGATTTCGGTAAGCAGGCATATAGGTGTAAAAACAATGTTCGAGAAAGATACCTGCAAGATGGTTCGAGGAGAACTAGTATTGATGCAGGGAGTTTAGATTAGAACTTTGTACAAGATGCAAGGTAGCACTCTTGTTGATCGGTACAACAGTTTTGTGGTTCCTAAAAGTGGAGCAGAAAATCTAGTGGTCTCTGGAAAAAATACCATGCTATGGCATCAAAGGCTTGGACATATTGGAGAAAAGGGCCTTTGAATACTTCATGGTAAAGGTATGGTAGAAGGTATGACTAATAGCTCTTTGGATTTTGATTTCTATGAAAATTGTGTATATGGGAAGTAGAATCAGGTGAATTTCCCCTCTGGTGGTAAGAGGGCGAAACAAATATTAGAGCTTGTGCATAGTGATGTGTTTGGCCCTGTGAAGGTTCCATCATTGGGTAATTTTGTGTACTATGTATTATTTATAGATGAACTCTCAAGGAATACATGGATACATTTCCTTAAGAAGAAATTTGAAGTATTTGACAGGTTTAAATAATTTAGGGCTTTGGTGGAAAACTAGACAGAGAAGAAGATAAAGGTGCTAAGGACAGATAATGGTGGAGAGTTTTGTAAGAGTGTGGTATAGCACGACTGAAGAATACTCCATACACACCTGAGAAAAATGGAGTTGCAGAAAGAATGAACAAGACGTTGATGGAAAGGGAAAGAAGCATGCTCAGTGGTGCTAGGTTAGGATAATAATTTTGTGCAGAGGCGGTGGAGACTGCATGTTCCCTAGTCAACGGATCACCTTCATTAGCATTGGAGGATAAGACTCCACAAGATGTATGGATTGGTAAGAAACCTTCTCTTTCACATCTGAGGGTATTTGGTTGTGATGCATATCTACATGTTCAAAAGGAGAAAAGAAAAAGTTGGATAGTAAGTCTGAAAAGTGCATCTTTATTGGGTATAAGGATGGTTTAAAGGTTTATAAACTTTGGAACCCAGCTACAAGGAAGGTTGTATACAACCGAGATGTGTTGTTCAAAGAGGTGAAATATGTTATTAAACATGAAGTCCAACTAAAGGATCTTGATAAGATAGAGTTTGAGCTAAAGGAGGAAGAATCAAACTCTATAGCAGAAGAGGAATCAGAAGGTGAATATCCACAAACTTCAGTTGTGAGAAGATCAGTTTGAGAAAGAAGGCAACCAAAAAGGTATAGTCCATCTACTTTCTGTTCAAATTTTTCTTTATCTATTACTGATGATGATCCTAGAACTATGAAGGAAGCAGTAGATTCAAAGGATGGCAAACTTTGGAAAGAGGCCATGGTTGATGAAATTGCATCTTTGCACAAAAATGAGGCTTAGGATCTAGTGGAGTTGTCGGCTGGAAGGAAACCTATTGGCAGCAAATGGGTGTTCAAGAAGAAGACAAATGTAGAAGGAAAGGTGGAGAAATACAAAGCTTGGTTGATAGCAAAAGGCTATTCCCAGGTGTTGGGAATTTATTTTGGTGATATTTTTTCTCCTGTTGCCAAGGTGGCTTCTATTAGATTACTTTTATTTGTTGTTGTTGTTTTTGATTTTTGAGGTAGAACAGATGGATGTGAAGACAACATTTCTTCACAGGGATCTAGAAGAGGATATCTACATGAAGCAACCTGAAGGATTTGCGGTGAAGGGTAAGAAAGAGTTGGTATGCAAGTTAAAAAAGTCTTTATATGGGTTAAAAGAGTCATCAAGGATGTGGTATTAGAAATTTGATACATTTATACGAGGACTTGGCTTCACAAGAAGCAAAGCAAATGTCTCTGTGTATTTTAAATCAATTGGTGACCGTGTTATTTATCTAGTCTTGTATGTGGATAATATGTTGCTGGTTGGAAATGACAAAGAAATTATCTAGGATTTGAAGACCCAATTGTCCTCCAAATTCGAAATGAAAGATCTTGGTGCTGCAAACTATATTTTGGGCATGGAAATTAAAAGAGATTGGGCAAAGAGAAAGATTTGGTTAAACCAGAGGAAGTATGTCGAGACAATACTACAGAGGTTTAATATGCAGGATAGTAAACTGATGAAGGTTCTGATTCCTGTAGGTATAAAGTTATTTGTTGAATAGTGTCCCAAGACACAAGAAGAGGAAGAGGACATGTCCTGTGTTCCATATGCAAGTGCAGTAGATAACCTAATGTATGTGATGGTCTGTACTAGATCAGACATTGCACTTATAGTGGGAGTATTGAGCAGGTTTATGTCAAAACCAGGGAAGGAGCACTGGACAGCAATGAAGCGGGTTTCAAGTATTTGCGTGGCACTAGTGATTATGGTTTGTGCTACCAAGGAAGACCAGGATTGGACAGAGTGTTGGATATTCATGGCTTTGTTGACACAGACTAGGCTGGAGATCTGGATCAGAGAAAATCTACAAGTGGGTATGTGTTTAACCTATTTGGAGGTGCAGTTAGTTGGATGAGTAAGAAACAATCTGTAATGGCACTATCAACTACAGAGGTAGAATACATGGCATCCACTCATGCAAGCAAGGAAGCAGTTTGGTTGCAGATATTGTGTTCAAGTATGGGGTTAGTACAAGGAGCTATAAGGATAGACTGTAGCAACCTAAGTGCAATTTTCTTGGCAAAGAACCCTTCTTATCATTCAAATACAAAGCAAATTGATGTTCAGTATCACTTTATGATGGATATGATAGAAGACAAAAATGTGTTGTTGGTAAAGGTGGACACTTTGAAGAGTACTGCAGATGCATTGACAAAATCTGTGAGTTTTGAGAAGTTCTCTTGGTGTAGAGAAATAATGGGCATTGCAAGGTTGGATAAATGACTAAGATCTCATGTGGAAAGAAAATAAACAAGTGGGAGAATGTTGGGTTGTGTTATATTCTTTCCATAACTAGCTTCCCTAGTGAAACTTGGGGGTTAGAGGGGGCCAGAGCTCCCCTTTGTTGCATCGACTACGCAGCAGTGGGGTCACAATGGTTTTGAGGGGGGTGGTTAGCCCCCTTCTATGGGATCTGGGGCAGCGCCCTAGGGAAAAAAAATGGACCCTATATTAGGTGGGCGGACCTACTTATGGTTTTGTGTATGGTTTTCGCACATGGTTTTGGGCATGATGGTTTTTGGTCCATGGTATTGGATGCTTCGGCATGTATATATATGTATTGTAACATTAAAAAGGAACATAATGAAAAATCAATCTGGTAGTCTCGGTTTTGGGATCCAGAGGAAGTCTCTGTGTATATTTGTTTTATGTGTTATGCTCTCACATTGTTTATTTTTTGTGTTTTAGAATTCGTATGCATGTAATTTCTATATGGGGTTAAGATCTACACACTACCTAGGCGAGTTAGTCTCTAAACTAACACTCTGTTTTTCTAGCACTCTAGGATTTGAGCCACCTTTTTTAGCCCAAAGCTTGGGACACTGCCCAGAACGGAATGACCACATAAAATTGGTAAGAATACAAGGAAAAAAGGATGCAAAAGCAATAAACTAAACAAGCCCATAACGAGAACCCCACTAGCCATGACAAACGTTTTGTCAAACATATCATCGACATGTAATCTATAGGTGTAAATAACATAATTAAGTGTAGGGATCTCATATTTATTTGATAATCGCTATGAACCTTACCTCATTCCATTTGCTACATTATCATCCATTAACTCATATACACACTATCCATTCACATACAAGTAAAAACATGTTGAGAACCATACATAGTTGTTATCATAAAATGTGCATATAACTAGCATAATAGGAATATAAATACAATAAACATATTAGCCATCAAATCCATAAATACATCAATACCTTTACACACGAAAATCAAGGGAATAGATTTCTTATTAATGAATGCAATGAACCAGCCGGAGAAGGGACTACCACGTTCCACCCAACCGTAGAATGGGTGAGCCAAATCTCTCTTCAGTCATTCACCCTCGTACCATATTCCACACATGGATGTGGGATCTCATAGAAAACACCAATAAAAAATCATCCAGGCCTTCCAGAGGCCATCCACCTCAACCCATCAAATAGTGGTTCCACCTCACGATCGGACATCACCAAAAACCATCATCAAATTGGTCTCCATCCAAGCCTTCTAGGGCTTCCAAAGTGTTTGTCCAACCAAGGCTTCCAGAACTAGTGACTCAACCCATAGCTTATGTAGGGCTTCCAGATCATTTTTCCAACCAAGCCTTCCATGACTAGTAACTCAACCCACCAAGGGCTTCAAGAGCATTTGTCCAACCAGGGCTTCCAAGACTATTAACTCAACCCAAGTTGTTATAGGGCTTCCAGGGCTTTTGTTCAACCAGGGCTTCCAAGACTAATAACTCAACCCAAGCTAAGAAAACATGAGAAACAACCAAAACAATGAAAGTAAACACATAATCACCATGGCTATCCAGGAAATGGCAAGGCTAGGAAATCCATTGTCGATCCAGGAAATCACATGCATATGCCATGCATGCCCAAAGCTAGTGAATAAATTAGTCATGCAACTCGGTACATGCAAGAAATTATGAGGTAGTTGTTGAAGCCGATGCCTTCTTGCGCTTTCCTACTCTTCCTTTTCCTTCTTGCTCCCAGAATCCAAGTATGCCACACGCACCAAGAGTGCTCCAAGAAAACTCTAAGTATCCAAGAGTATGAGAGAGAGAGAATAGAAGAGAGCTCCAAAACTGGACTGACCAAATCTTCACTAACCAAGCTTGAGCCAAGAGCCCCCCAACTGATCCTCAGAAGCCTTTTTATTAATGAGGCCTCTATTTTCTTCATTTTCTATTATTTTCCTTCAATTTCTTCCTCACACACAACCTGTGACTTTCACCTTCATTTTCTCCTAATTTCCATTATTTCATAAATAAAATGTCAATTAATTCCTCATGCGTTTCTAGATCCTTAGCCATTTCCTTTGCCAATTTCCTTAGCCATAAACAACCAAATGAACACCCCCCATGATGTCTTGCCCACCATTCATCTGGGAATAAATGTCCCATCATCTATTGTATTTATATATTTTTACATGGAATTTTCACTAGGGTTGTTACATATTTCGCAGAGTGTGCACGTGACATGTAGATTGTTGATTGAACCAATTGACGATAAGCTTAGAATCACCAAAATCTGATACATTTTTTATTTGAAATGTTGATCCTCACTGAGATAAAGAATCGCTCCACCACCACAGCCATCAAGTTGTGCAGATCCATCAAAGTAAGAGCCCAAGGAATAGATTTATCTATGGATTCTGCAGTGATGGTTATATGGGATTTTTTGAGATCATCCTCAGGTATCATATGATAAAGTGATTCAATATGTGTAGATATTGTATTCCAATTTGGGGGCCTCTCATGGAATATGAGCATGTTCCTACAAATCCAAATTCCCCAACAAACAAGAAAAGGGAGGTTCTATAACTTGGAAGGATTTGTTTCATGCCACCATGCTTGACATACTGCAGGGAGGGTCATATCGTTCCAAGACATGGAGATGTTGAGCAATTGTGTCAGCTGGCACCAAAGAGAAGTAGTTGTAGGACAGTCTAGGAAGAGGTGGTATATGGTTTCTTTAGCATTTCTGCATAGGGCACACTAAGAGGGACCATGCAGATCTCCTTTTGTAAGTTGTCACAAGTGGGGCTTTGTTGGATAAGATACACCACATGAATAGTTTTGCCTTGGGAGGGCATTTTAGTTTCCATAAAGGTCTCAACCACCAAGACAAATCGACGGGTTTATGATCAACATATATGAAGGAGTATCCATCCTTAGGAGTGTACCTATTGTGTTGGGAGAAAATCCATATGATTTCATCGTCCCTGTCACAAATTCTTACATGTGATTTTGTAAGACCACCAATATAACTTGACCATTCCTGGAACCATTCTGCAGGGATGTTAAGATCGGATGCCAATTTCCAAGCTTGAGAAAATATGGTGGTTTTTTCCGGATCAGTTATGTGGTCGAGAGTTGATATGTCAGCCTGTTCCAAAAAGAGAATGAGGCCTAGGGATAAGGAGTGTGTGTTGCTACAACCAGACCATGGATCTTTCCCGATGCGAACCCGATTTCCCTATCCAACTCTCCATGCTAGTACTTTGCGGATGTAGTCAATGGAATTAATAATAGCACACTAGACTGAGGAGATGCAGACACTGTTTGATGTTGGATTTATGATCTAGTCAATGGGTCGAAGGGGGATGATATATTTATTGGAGATTACCTTGGTCCACAAGTTTCCAGCAGTGAGTATATGCCACCCCATCTTAGCAGCAAGATCCCGGGAGAAGCATGGGAGATCTTTTAAACCCCATCCACCCCTTTTTTTCGGTAGAGAAATTAGGTCCCATCTACCCCAAGCAAAGGCGTGACCTTCCTTGGAGCCTTTCCAAAGGAATCTACAACAGATTTGTTGGATTCTGGTTAGAATACCTTTGGGGATTGAGGCCAATGACATCTAGAATACAGGGGTTTCTTCTATGACATATTTGATATGTACTAAGTGTCATGCTCTGGAAATCCATATGTGCTTCCATGCATTCAATCTCTTCTCGATCTTGGCCAATAACCAAGTCTAGTCTGCAATTCTATATTTGTGAGGTTTGAGATGGAATCCAAGATATTTGAATCCTTCCTCGAAATCCATTGAAGAGAAGGGGAATCTCTATAGGGAAAAATGCAGTTCGTATTGTGAGCATCCCAGAGTTGATATAGAAGATTTCACATTGTTATTCATCATACCTATGGCTTTACAGAAAATCTTGAGTATTGTATTAAAGATCGATGAATCACTAATGGAACCATTCAGAAAGATGAGAACATCATCCACGAACAGGGGATGAGATAATATGCAGTTCTCAGCTATTTTGATGCCTTTCAATCTGCCAACACTCCTTTCTTCCATAATGAGCCTCTCAGACCCTCCGTGATCAAGAGAAAGAGTAGAGGAGATAAATGACATCCTTGTCTTAGTCCTATTTCAACATGAAAGAAATTTGATGCATCTCCATTGATGAGGATGTTGTATGATCTTGAGGTAATACAGCACGTAGTTTAGCTGATAACGAGGAGAGGAAACCTTAGGTGTGTTAGGAGCATCTGTAAATATAGCTAGCTATTTTTGTCAAAAGCCTTTGCCAAATCAATTTTGAGGGTCATTCCTTTGATGTTATTGATATGCATAGAATGTATCCCTTATTGAGCAATTCCAATGGCATCGTGGATCTGTTAGTTGTCCAAAAGAGCTTCCTGAGAGATGTGTTGGGAGAGAATAGGCTTAATCCTATTAACAATGATTTTGGCAATCATTTTATATATGCAGTTGCATAAGGAAATAGGTCTGAAATCATAAAATGTACGAGGTGAGTCAGTCTTGGGGATGATGGCAATGAAAGAGGAGTTGAAAGCATTATACATACTACCTTAAACCCTAGTCTCTTCTATGACCCGAAGAAGGTCATGTCCCAAAAAATCAATGAAGGTAAGATAAAATTCAACTGGCCATCCTTCCGGGCCTGGGCTTTTGTCTTTCTTGAACCATTTGAGAACGACTTCTAACTCCCCCATCGAAATTGGTATGTTTAGTTCTTTAGTTGCATCCTCATCAACAAATCTCGAAAATAGGCCAGCGATTTTAATGATTTCTGCTAAAGTAGCTTCTTGTGGAGCTTTGAAGAGCCGACCGAAATGGGATGTGGCCAAAGCTGCAAGTTGATTGAATGTTGAGTATTTATGTCCCTCCTCATCTTCCAGTGATCATATGGTGTTGATGGTTTTCCTTCCACTAGAAAATAAGTGGAAGAACTTGGAGTTTTTGTCTCCAACTTGGAGCCAAGTGGCTCTGCTCTTGAGCCTCCAGGTTTCTCCCTTTCCTTGAGTATTTAGTTTCTTTCCTATTCCAAATTAATGAGACGATCCTTGGCTTTATTAGATGAGAAACCTCCTCTGGTAGGATCTTCTACTATGGTAAGTTCTTCAATTGAGATGAGCATCTGATCGTCATGTGATCACTTAGCTTTTACCCACTCAATAGTTTTATTTTGGAGGCCTAATAGTTTATTGGAAAATGTAGCAGAGGTTGATTGTCCTGGGGGAGAAGAGTCTGCAGTCAAGGTCTCTTTGACAAGTTGAATATAATGCTCGTTCTTAAGCCAAGTCCAGTTGAATTTGAAGGGGGGCTTGGGCTTGGACAAGGGACCAGATATATTTAGATATACCTCCAATGCCCACCCATTGTCTGTACAGATCGAGTTTGATAATAAGTGCTTCTTTGATAAAAAATCTGTCCAACCTTCGAGCAAGCATAGCATCCCCAGTTCTCCTATTCCGCCAAGTGGATTGGAGATGACCCATTAAAATGTCAATTAGATGATGATGTTCAAATAGAGAGGTGAATGAGTCAAAGAGAGGGTCCGTATGAGCATGGGAGCCCCAGGATTCTGTAGCTCCAATAGAGAAATTGAGGTAACCTCCAAGAATGATATTATCAGATTGCATAAATGAGAAGTTCAGAATTGATTCCCATAACATCAAGCAGTTGTGACAGGGTCCGTAAATGTTCACCAATCGAAATATCAGCTCTCTTTGTTCCAAGTAAACATCCACAATCAAAGCACCCTCCTGACCCCAAATATTGACAAGATTTAGGACCCAGGGGTTAATTCCAATAGCAAGACCACTGAAATGGCCATGGGCATCAAGAGCATGCAAGTTCCAACCAGGTAAGATCAATTCCAAGAAGGGGATGATATGGGCATAATCACCGAGGGTTTCCTATAACATAATCACATCCACCTTCTCAATCTCTAACAATATTCTAAGGGCCAGACGTTTAGCAGGCTAGCCATCTCGCAACAATTGAACGAGAGGTACTTCATGAGTGGTCCGAGGATGGGTTATTCCTTGCTCTAAGAACCCCGACAATGGAGAGTTGCTTTCCTTCGGCCACATCAAGACCAGTCTGTTGAATGGCTTTGGATATTTTGGAATGTCTGCCCCTAGAGGAATCTTAGGGATCATGGGGGGGAGGAAGTGCCCAATCCCCCTCCAGCGGATGAGGCACACTTGTCATGAGATTGAAGATTGTATCGGTGACCAGATCGTGTGTCAAAGGAGGAATCAATGGAGGAGGAGGGGCATGGGGGGAGAGGGGATAGCAGGGGGAGCTCAGAGTAAACATCAGAGGGGGCAGAGGAGGGGAAAGATACCAAATTTTGGCTTACATCAAGACAAAGAAATAATCATAGAAGATTCAATATAGGATACATTTGAATGAATCGAAACCAAAGGTTCAGAGAAGGGGGATTCGGAACCTAGATGGTGCGCAGCTGCCACTGCGTGAGACCTGGTGACCCGAGGGGAAGGAGGTTGAGGAACAGCAATTGATTGCCTTTGATGGGAAGAAGTAGACTTCTTTTTTATGGTTGTACCTTCTTTGAATGTTGTTCCGGTAGCTGAGAATGCCCAACTTTATCTATCTCCAACATAGGGGAGGAAACATTCACCAACAATGGACAGTCCTTGAAGAGATGGCCAACCTGGTGGCATTGTCGGCAATAGAAGGGGACTCCTTGATAATCCAGGAGTTGAATTCTGGTGATATTCCCCCATTGTATCTTCATATCCTCCTCCAATCCTTCCTGAGTATCCAAGTGCACCAGAATGTGAGCAAACGCCATCTTCCCAGACTCCGTGAAGGATTTATCATGATCCAGATATGTTTCCAGGGTATTGCCAATGTGCTTGAAGATTTCTTCCGACCACAGATGTAAAGGTAGCCCCGACAGCCTAACCCAAATTAGTCCTGCACCTAATTGTTCCTGCTCGGGGTCGAAAACCGAGCTCCATCGCTTAAGCAGCACTGGGACCATTTCAATGTGCCAGAATTTTGTTAGGACCCAGTCAACCTGATCAGGGTGGTGAAATTGAAGGGCAAACCAACCCTTGGACAATGTGACGATAGATGGTAGAATCTCCATAATTTGGCCCCAAATCTTGGAGATCCATATTCGCAGAGGAGCCACAGTGTAATTTCTTCTGTGTACTCTTCCCACTAAAACCCTATTTGCAATGTTGATGACTTCAACCATGGGAAGTCCTTCACCAAGAATGAGTTGGTTGCCTTTATTGCTCACCTTGATGCACTTAGACTTTTTTCCACCTCGCTTGAGAATGACAGATTTTAGGGTCATTGCTTCAGTGGAAGGGGCTTCTTATGAGATACTGGGACCTGCGATGGGGCAATCAGGTTGGGTTATGGGACCAGCTTCAAAGCAACCAAAAGAGGTTGGAGTCGACGCAGAGGGGGGAGGGTAGGATGGGCAGGTAAAACCACTGAAAAAACCCTAGAAGGACCTGGATCAGCAGAAGATGAGGTCGGAGGGTGCAAATTCAGGAAAGATTGTAAAAATTAGACCGATGAAGGAGATGGACAATAGTAATCCTTGTCATGGAGAATCGATCTTTTGACCATATGTTGGGCTGGATGAAGCGCCTCAATTCACAGATCGAGGGGGTCGGAGGCCAGGAGTCGAATCCCATATTCACCAACGATCCAAATTCTACGAGGCTTTTCTTCAGAAGCGAGGCAGAATACGTGGATCCGGATCCAGGGCACTCGTTTCAGGCAACAAGAGAGCAGGTCTTTGGCTCCAATGACACTTCCGCTAATCCCGCCCCTATGAATGGATTCGTCCAGCAGGCGATTTCCTTGGGGGGTCCCAACATGTCACGGAGCGTCATGAATGGCTTCAGGCCTGAAATCGTTCCCGTATATAATACTCTCGTAACTGAGTTCGCCGTATTCGATCACTGGTTTGCTGCAGTCCCGGCTTCGACTCAACCCAACAGACTCTACGTACATTCCGCAACTTCTCACGGAACCACCAGCAATATCGCCTCGCTGTTGATCGAGGGGTACCCACAGAAAACCATCTTTGAATCCATAGACGATTCGGGTTTATCGTTTGGGATTTATTACCAGAACATCCCGACCACTCTGTTCTACAGAAATCTCAGAAAACTCAAGTATATGGGCAATTTCCAAGGACATCAAGGACCTCCCGGCCAACGAACGACCATCCTTCCCACAATGTAGCCGAGGGCCAGAAATTGGTGAAGGAAGTTTAAGAGACGCTGAGATCCAGCCCTCAGTGGAATGAGACCTTGTTCATCGTTACTTACGACGAACACGGTGGATTCTACGACCACGTTCCCACGCCTGTGACTGGCGTGCCCAGCCCCGACAACAAAGTCACCGCCCCCTTCTTCTTCAAATTCGACAGATTAGGGGTTCGAGTGCCCACTTTCATGGTTTCGCCATGGATCCGCAAAGGAACAGGTTTCGACTCTTCTCCCCTTCTCCTTTTGCATCTATAATTCCATTCTATTCTCACCATAAATTTGAGTATTATCTCGGAAAATTTGTGGTTGCAGTGATACACGGCACCACCGGACCGCATCCTTCGTCTCAATTTGAGCATTCATCCATCCCTGCAACGGTCAAGAAACTATTCAATCTGGAATCCGATTTCCTGACCAAGAGAGATGCGTGGGCTGGCACTTTTGAAGGCATCGTTCAAAGCCCAAGAACAGATTGTCCAGGTACTCTCTTCTGTATATCTAAGAAATTTATTATTATTAAAAATAAAAATCCTGAGTATTATATTTTTCTTATCTTATTATTATATTTGTTTTTTACTTACATCTGATTATTTTGACTAATGCATAATTTGTGGTTTTGGATACGGTTGCAGAGACACTGCCAGACCCTCCAAAGATAAGGCAGAGCGAAGCAAATGAGGAAGCGGGGTTGAGCGAATTCCAGAAGGATGGTAACAAATACGTAGAGGATGCTGTTAAGCGTTTCTTTGAGGCAAGCCGGTCAGCTCAAACGCTTGGAGCTCCTGTCGATCAGATTGTAAAAATGAGACCTGCGCTCACGACCAGATCCGCCAAGACTACCCAACCCTAATTCAAAACTATTCCTTCTAGTATTATATGTTTAATTACAAATAGACATAGTCTGAGTTTATCGTATAACGTAGCTAGCAAATCCCCTGGGTATGTATTTATATTATTTGTGTATAATACAATGGTGTCATGTTCTATTTCATAGTATGGATTAAATTTCATTCGAACTTGAATTATAAATTAATGATATTTTTTTTTTTTTCAGTAAATCTAGCTACTATATTATATACAGTGAAAATTTTACATTCAGGATGACAATGTGCCCAAGGCCAACAGTGGCGCTGTGGGCTTGGCTATCACATAACAGTACCTTCCCGCGCAAGGGCATTACTACGATACTGGAGCACCCAAAAAGAGCCATTGAAACACAAACAAGACTTCGACTAGACAGAGTAGTCCCTCACAGGGGCACGATAACGGACTAAAACCGCCCACGCAGGGGCATACGAGCAAAACATGTATATCCCACGCAGGGGCCTCAAAAGAGATTCAAAGACTTCCCTATCAGGCCTAACAGAATTAGCAGTAGCAAACATTGAATTGGACCTGAGCCAGAGAAAACAAAAGCATAGCCATGGACATAACCAGAACCGGAGAGAACCAAAACAGAACCTGAACAGCGCTGGGTGAGGAGGATGTGGTCCAGCAGAGGGCTATTCGGGAGGCTTTTCCTCAACCACTTCGCACCAGCCATATTTCTCCCGCAGAGTTTCCCAGTCCTCCTCAGCTTCTTCCTTGGAGGTCGTTGCTTCCTGAGCCTGAGGGCTTTTAGAAGCTTGCCCAGGTGCCTCCGCAGGTGGCTTTTCTTCCGCGCCCAAGCTTCCCACAGGGATCCTCTCCATACTACTCGCTTCTCCATCTTCGTCCTGAGATTCCTCGAGAAATAAGAGTGATACATGAGCATTGATGCGGGGTCTGTCCTGCGTGCAGCCAAAAGAGAAGATGGCAGACCCGAATGCGGGTGCAGGGGCTGGCTCAGCATTAGGACCGCTCGAGTCCATGAACTGGCTGGCCTGAATGGGGGTGGCCTGAATTCCTCTATGACACTAGCAGCGACAGCACTGAACGCGTGGTCGTGAGGCTGGAGGGCGAGTCGGCCTTTCGCGGGCCGGACCCCTTCTTCGAAACATTTTTGCAGGGGCGGATATGGATACAGGTGCGGAATTGACGTTGCGCCCCGCTGTCCAGAGCCACCACCGAATTGTGCCCAAACAACAACCAGAATTAAACACGCCGACGTTGCCAACAGGATTAGAAGCCTGGAAGATGAGACAGCTAACATAAGACTGTTCCCCATGTCTCGGCCTTTCTCCCTTAATAACAGCCCAGCTATTCCCTCGGAGCCTGTACGCCTCAGCTGCAAGTTGCAGTCGCACCATTGTAACATAACTCGCATTGAATGCCCGCCGCCTCCCTTGTAATGACATTCCATGGCGACGAAGGGTAAATTCAATGCGCAGTTTGGACACGAGGCAGCACATGGCTACCATGTGGCTCCTCTCTAACACATGTCCCGTCACCCGCATCCAGGGATAAATTAATGATATTGATGTAAGGTGGGATTTTATATTATGGATTAAAGTTTTCATTGGATACTTTAATTAAATCATATTTTCTTTAAATTTGAATTTCTACATTTTCAGAGGAATATCAGGTTATCAAGTGTGTTTATTTAGAAATAGATTATTAAAATTTTAATTTGATTATCAATTAGTATAGTTATAAAAATTAAATGGTTGGGAAAAAACGTCATAAACAATTATTTATTAGATATTTTATATTGTTAAAATTTAGAAAAAAAAAAATCATAAAAATTAAGTACAACTTCACTTGTTTATATGTATTTTTTTAATTGATCAATTTAAATAAAAATATTTAATTTATATGTTAGTTTTTTTTACAATTAATAATGATAATAATTTAAAAACAAATTGCAAACCCTAGTACTCTTACACCCTTCTATTGTTGTTGATGAGTTTTGGATTTAGGGGACCAAATCTTCCTATCTCTTGCTCTTGATATTGTCACCTTCAATGCCTTGGTCACTAATGGCCCAAGATTTCAAGAATGAATCAAACCGGATTTGTGAAAAGGTTGTATAATGTCTTGAAAATGGTTTTCCATGCCAAGTAATCATGAGCAATGGCCCTCAAGATAGTTGAGAGGGGTCTTATAGGGAAGTTTATGGGATTGTGGCCATTGTCGCTCTCTTCGAATCAATGGGTAGGTAAAAATTGGAGGCACAATACAGAGGGGAAACTTTTAGTATCCTTCTACAAAAGGGGTATTTTCACCTTCTTAATTGAAAGAAAAGAGGAATTGATCTTTCACAAATGGCCTTACTTCATGAGAGTTCCATGTTTGTATTTGAATTATTGAAGTTCATATTTTAACCTAGAAAATGGTGTCCCATTAGCTCTACTAGTTTGAGTTAAGCTCCATATTTTCATCTTCATTGTTGGAATGAGGAAGACTTTAGGAAAATTGGTGATGCTTTGCTCATGAGAAGGAATGTGATCTTATGCTCAAATTTGTGTTGAGGTGGATCTAAATAAGGGGCTACCAATAGCAATCAATTTGCAACTGAACAATTGGATTCATTATTAAGAGGTAAATTATGATCAACTACTATTCAAATGTAAAAATTTTTATAATTATGAGCATTTTTCCTATAGATATCCAAATGTGAAAGAGACTGGGAAAATTAATTAATTGGGTGATCAACAACAACAACTAAAATAGAGAAAGGGAGCTTTGAAGTAGAATGTAGTTGCAAAACCTTAGTAAGGCTATGGATCGTGATCTAAATCCCCCCCTTCTCCAAAAAATTAGCCACCAAAGGTGAATGATCTTCCTCAAGTAAGCCCAAAGGGCCGAGAGGGAATACATATGAATCCTTGAGCATGGTAAATGAAGATGGTGAAATTCTAAATTCAAATCATTAGGAGATTCCTTTAGAAGAATCTCAATGTGCGAGCTTTAAGGGCTAAAATGTTGAGATGTTTCCTTAGAGGATATCCCTATTTAAGAGTGGATTAACATGAAGGAAGAAGCCAAAATGGACAAGGAAGTCATTAAGTATCCAAAAATACAAGAATTCCACAAGGATCTTTTTTCTTTGGATTGGTAGATGAAACATAAAAAGGTGAACTGGAAAATATGAAAAATACCACACAGGAATGTGGGATGGAAAACAAATCAAGATGTGAGAAGCACATAAGAAGAGAGATAAATAATTGGGTTCCTAAAGGTAATTAGAAGTAAATCATAAATGATCTTCCTCAAGTGAGCATGGCTACCGGGGAAAAATTGGTTTGGAGGTTGATATCTTAGTCTGATGATTGATGGAATAAGTTTTTTAAATTTAAATACTTCTATGGGGATTGAATGCATGTTTGGATTCTCTTATTTTTTATTGAGGAAGTTCCCCCATTTGGAAGCTTGTATCATCAATTTCCTTTCTCATTAAGGATCATATAACATATATTCTAAGTATTGGGATGAAGATAAATATCTAGAGCAATGGTATCCTCCTGTCTTGGCCCAAAATCAAGAATTTAGGCCTCTTCGAGATTAAATGTCCTCTAATGGTAAACATTAATTTGTGGACATATCTTGTTGGATGCATGAATGTAGATGGAAAGGATGATATCTTTAAAGTGTATTGTCACCCTTGCAAAAATTAGACTGCTTTCTGGAAAATAGGCTTGTTGGTTGTGCTCCTACGAATATGGAGGAAGACACAAGAGGATTATAAGCTTATGAATATTTTTTCAAACAAGGATATCTACAACTAATTTTCTTGCAAGGAATCCCTCCAAAATCTTGCACGTGGAAATATTTTGACACCAAATAGCCACCCTAAAATTAATATATTTTTCTAGACTATTACATGAGAAGATCTTAATTGTTGAAAATCTAAAAAAGGGGGGACTAATTGGCCCTTTTCAGTTCTCTCGTTGTTCTTCTCAGGAAGAGTCTATCTATCATTTGTTCTTGGAATGTCATTCAATCTGTATGGAAAAACTATTTCCATCCTTTGAAGGATTGATTGATTTTTCCAACCATAATAAGTGAGTACTTCACCTCTTGGGATCATTATTATTTAGGATCAATGCAAGTCAAAACATTCTTCAAGAATCTTTGTTGTGTAACCAAATCACAAAAACAGAAGAAAAGATATATCAACAATTGAAAATAAGCCTCTTCGAGGGGGAAACCTCATTTTACATCACAGAAATGATCAATTCTTGGATGGTTCAAATGAAAATGACTCCTTGGTATATATAGGAGTCTAAAGGATCAAAATATAATTAGGGCCTACATAACAATAACAATGTAACGACTCTACAATAACAATAGGGGGTTTCTATGGGGCACAACAATAACAATATGGGGGTTCTATGGGGCACAACAATAATAATGTGGGGGTTCTATGGTGCACAACAATGACAATATGGGGGGTATACTAGTATTATAGGGACCTAACATGCCCCTCTCCTTCAAAAAAGTTTTTTTCTCAACGCTTGAGTAGTTATGAATGCTTTTATATGAAATAAGCATCCTCCCATGTCGAATCTTCAACAAGTGAGTTCTTCCATTTAATGAGATACTTTGAAATTGATCGATTTTGTAGTTGTCAGATTTTTGTTTCTATAATTACTTCAAGTTCCAATATGATTTTTTCTTTCCAAGTTCTGGAAGTATAGTTTGAATTGGGAGCTTGTCACTTATAACCTTCTTTAAGCATGAAACATGGAAAAATGGGTGTACTCACGAAGATGTGAGCAGCTCCAAGTTGTATGCGATAGTACCAATCCTTTGAAATACCTTGTAAGTGCCATAGGACTTGGGTGGTAATTTATTATCCTTCGTGGCTTACTTCAAGGACATTGTTTGTATGGTTGTAGCGCAAAAATAACCAATCACCCACATTAAAACTTCTTTCACTGCAATGTTTATCTACCTGTTGTTTCATTTGATTTTGCACTAGAGTCAGTATATCTTTTAAGATTTGGAGAGTTTTTTGTTGATGCTCAATGTGATATTCCACTGCTTGAATGTTACAATTCTCTTAAAGACGATGTGATGGATGGTGGATGATATCCATAAAACACCATAATGGGGTCATTTTTTTTGTGGTGTGGAAGGAAGTGTTATACCACCATTCTATCATAGATAACCACTTGGCCCATTGTGCTTGTTTATCAGATACAAGGCAATGAATATACCTTTCCAAACATTTGTTCAATATCTCAATTTACCCATTATATTGAGGATGATAAGATGAGTTATAAGCTAATTGAGTACCAAGACAAGAAAATAATTATGTGCAAAAATTTCCAGTGAAAGTAGGATCTCTATCACTTACAATAATTTTTGGGTTTCCATGTAGATTTTGAATTGTTCCCACAAATGTAGTAGCAACTATACTGACTTTGAAAAGATGAAACAATGCAAAAAAGTGTGCATATTTTGTAAGTCTATCAACTACCACCATGATGACATTCTTTTCTTCAGACTTGGGTAAACCTGTGATAAAATCCATTGATACTTCTCCTTGTGGTAAGTTTTCAAAAATCTTGAGTGCCCTCCTATAGGAGAGGTGTGCAATTCCAAAATAACATTTTGTTTGAGTTGGAAGTTCTTACATAGATATAAGTGATCTGTGTACCATAATGAATCATTTTTCTAGATAAATGTATCAAATGCATTAGGATATTTCTACAACTTTTGAATGAGTGTCCAGACCTCTTCATCATTCTTCCATTCAACCCTTGCTTTAGTTATATAATCAAATTGGATTATATAAATGGCACAGAGAAATGCTTCCACATCCCCATCCTTTCTTAAGAGTGTATTTTCAACAAAAAAAAATTTCCCTTTTTTTAGATGATTTCAAAGTCATAAACCAACATATTTGTAACCCTTTTTTGCTACTTCTCTGAAGATAATCTTTGTTCCAAGAATTTTTTAAGACTATCATGATATGTTTTTACCTTGAAGTGTCTTCCCATTAGGTAAGGATGTAATTTATTCAAAGCACGTATTATTGCCAACATTTCATTTTCATAATTAGGTGTGTAAATACTTTCTATATATTGTACAACTTTCAAAATCAATGGGTCTTTCTTCCTGCATTAAAATAACACCATATCCATTTCCTGAGGCACCACATTCCACAATAAAGGTTTTTGTGAAGTTTGGTGTAGCTAAGATTGGTGCTCGACAAATTGCATGTTTAAGATGTTCAAAGGCAATAGTTACTTCTGGAGTCCAAAAAAATGCATCTTTATTCATTAATGTTGTTAGTGGTGCTGTTATTTTCCCATAACTATTAACAAACTTGTGATAATACCCTGTCAAAATGAGAAATCCTTTAAGATTCCTTAAGGTTGCAGGGATTTTCCATTCCTTTATGGCTTTAATTTTGTTAGGTTCTACCTTAACACCTTCATGAGATACGATATGACTC
This sequence comes from Pinus taeda, assembly GCA_000404065.3. Classification (NCBI taxonomy): domain Eukaryota; kingdom Viridiplantae; phylum Streptophyta; class Pinopsida; order Pinales; family Pinaceae; genus Pinus; species Pinus taeda. Next base: position 105,847 of record APFE030275583.1, read on the forward strand.
AAATATTCCACTTCCTCTACCTCAAAGAAACATTTGGAGGGTTTTGCATACAATTGGTTCTCCTCCAATAATTTGAGGACCCCATCAACATGTTGAAGATGATATTTCCAAGATTTGTTGTAGATTAGCATATCATCAAAAAGTATTAGCACAAATTTTCTAAGGAAGGGTTTGAAAATAAAATTCATGAAAACTTGAAATGTGGAAGGTGCATTAGTAAGACCAAGAGGCATGACTAGAAATTCATAATGAACTTCGTGAGTTCTAAATGTTGTTTTCAAAATTTCTTCTCTCCATCCTAATTTGATGATATCCTAAGCGAAGATCTAGCTTAGTGAAGTAAATCTATCCATGTAATTCATCCAAAAAATCAGCAATGATAGGAATAGGAAATTTATCTTTAATAGTGATCTTATTGAGCTCTCTATAATCCAAAAACATGCATCATGATCCATCCTTCTTGTGCCCCAATACTACCAAAGAAGAAAAGAAACTTTTGCTAGGTTGAATTATACCTATTGAGCTATCATTTATGTAACCATACATTCAATTTCATTATTCTAGCCATAGGGATATCTATCAGGTTTAATGTTTGGAGGAACACTTATAGGAATCAAGTGAATAGCATGATCATGATTGTGAATAGGTCGAAGACCTTTGGGAGTCTCAGATACCTTGGAATGACTGTCAAGGACTCTTTGGGGATTTGGAGAAACAGATGAGTTAAATGTTTGAACATCTAGTGAGCATAATTGTGCAATTAATCCTCATTATTCCTGCTTCAAAATATTTTTCATGTCATTAGAGTTAATTAACTTTTCAAGTTTCCTTGCAATACCCTTTAATTCAATTTCCTTTCCTTCCCAGAAAAATTTCAGAAATATTCTTAAAAATTAAAAGTTATCATCCCCAAATATTGTAACCATTGGACTCCTAATCAACACCACCCAATGGAATTTCAAGCATTGGACTATTCAATACATGTTCCCCCATTGTAATATTGATATTATGGCACTTTCCTGAGAAATTTATAGTTCCTCCATTTGCAACCATTACTTGACACTCTCGTGTTGAATATATAAAGCAATTAAACTCCTTGGTTATCTTACAATGGATAAAATTATGGGTACTTCCTGAACCAATAAGAATTATTACATTTTTATTCTTGATATATCCTTCTATCTTGAGTTTGAGGAGTGGTAATTCCTACCAATGCATTACAAGATATGGTCAGATTCATTTCTTCTTTGTCATGCGTCACAGTGGAGATTTTTTAGGGCTTAGTGGGTATATAATTTTTTTGTTTGGGAGGAATTTTGGAACCAATTAATGAAATATATCCTTCACTATGCCCTTTGAATTACTTCAAATCGACTTTTCAAACCAAAGTTATGAAAATTTAAAAATACACAACTTTTAGAGCTTGATTTTGTGCTCGCTGATAAGGTTGACCTTGAAATTATTGTATCTCTGTTATTTCAGCCTCCAAAGGTATAAAATTTTGCCCTATGGTATCCCTCCGTGTCTTCTTCCCAACACCACCAATTAGACCAAGATTGGATTCTTCAAGATAAAGTTAGGCCAAATATCCCAAGATGAACTACTTATGGACTAGATAAGTATATTGAACTTGTGTGGAATTCCATATGTCACTGTTTTAGCCTTTGGCCCTGAAAATGGTACCCAAGAAGCTATAATTTGTGTAATTTCAACCGCTTTTTACAAAATTTAATTTTGATGCCTAAAACTAAAGTTATGATGATTTTCCTTGAGACACTTGTTTGAGACAGAATTATGGAGCATGCAAAAACCCTAACCTCCTTGAATCATATCTCCAAGAATACAGAGAACCAAGTTCTAAAATTTTCTTGCATGTGTTTATATCGCGTGTTTTCCTTTCCGCATAATAGTAGAATAAATTTGTGTCTCTTTATTTTAGTCAATTTCATTAGTAGTAGAAAATTTATTACAATTTTTACATGGTATTAGAGCTTTGAAAGACTACATAGAAACCTTGTTGCAGATATTCTCTCAAGGAAATTTCAAATTGCAAAATTTTTGGTGCATATTCTTTTCCGTATAGGAAAGATGTCTTTCAATGGATTGACGCTAGAGAATGCATTGGAGGGAACCTCGAATTTTTGTGCTTGGAAAGACAAGATGGAAGTTGTCCTGGATGACAATGGAGTATAGGAGTATACACAAAATGATATTCCAAAACCAACAACATCAGATACATAAGCACTTGCTCAGTGGAAGAAAGACACAACAAGAGCTAGGAGGATTATTCTAGAGGGTGTCAAAGATCGTGAGGTTTCGAACTTGCATAGAAAGGATACTCCTTTTGCAATGTGGAAAACTCTCACAGGTCTTTTCTAGAGCAACAGTGATACTAGGTGATCTGAAAGTGGAATAGGTGATTTCTGCCTCTCCCAAAATCAAATGAAACAAAAACTAGGACAGTGTTGATGCTTTGCAAGCATGAAAATGGGTCTTCATAACCAACATGTTTGTTTAATGTACCTTAAAGCATGAATTATTTCTCATGTGAAATTTAATCATAATGAACATAACACATATAATTCATGTAAGCATAGAGAAGAGCAACACAAGGTTTGATGACGGAGTTCACCCCTCCTGGGCTACATCTTCAGGTCTATCAACATGACTAGACCACTCATATTTTAGTGTAAAATTGAAGTACATAAAGTATGTTGATGACCATGTGGCTATTTCCCCTTCAAGGAAATGTTCTCCTATAGAGAACTCTCACATAAAAACAACATAACAACCTGAAATCACCTTGTAAACTACAACAATACAAGGATTCTTCTGCAAATACCATAGACCTCGTCTGAAAAAGAACATACATGCAAAAAGAACGACATAATCCAAGCTTCCCTCATCTTGACATATAGAGAAAAATGTTTAAGAGCTTAACCCTACAAGTATCAGTTGTTGCAAATGAATTTTGAAGGTGAAGAAACTCCTACAAGGTCTTCTTCATGTTCAACACCCTCGGAAAACGCTACCAATCCTTGTTTGATCCATACATCCCTTAGCCTACAACTACAAAAATGTCATCTAGATGTGCTCAAAACATAAAATAGAGGTCACCAATGGATTCAAAGCATTCAAATACCCCCAAGTAGCTGCTTTCTAAACTCAAATTGGTGAAAAACTAAAAAAATTATGAACTACAAGCTCATCCATGAACTTGACTGTTAACCATCCTACAATTTCTCCCTTCTGGCTAACGATTCTACAATTCCACCCTGAAAATCGCTAACTGAGTGATAAATTTTCCCTCTACAGTGTAATTTGTTGAGCCATTAAATTGTCCTCGAAGCCCTTGAAAGTGAAATTTGTGGCCATATGGCCACATAGGGTTGAGGGTTGGGCCTTCACGCTCGCCCATGACGGCCTAACAATTAAATTTCGAGTGAATGGTTACATGAGGTCGTGGGTCCATGGGTTGGGCATTAACGCCCATCCTACCCATTGAAGCTCCTTTCCTCTTGGCACGCGGTCATGTGTGGGTGCAGGTGCCCTAGGGCTGGCCCCCACTCCGCACCTTAGGAGTTGGCCCCCTCCAAACTCTCGGTTTTGGTCATGTGTTGTAGCATGTGACTATGGCTTGGGGTTGGGGCTAGGCCCCGAGCTCTTGGCTTCCTCCATTGGTCTTGTGGTTTGGGGTGTGGCTGTGGCCCTAGCCCCTTCCCCCATATACAATGTGCGCCCATTCAAATGTGTTGGCCACTATGATTAAAAAGGACCAAAGCATGGCATAGTGGTAGGTCATTGGACTTGTGGAAACAAGGTCTCATGTTCGAATCCTGTGGGGTGTTATTCGACCCAAACCAATATTTTGCATGACACCAAGGCATCACATGGCAGCCCGTGATTAGGTCACGTGGCACCATTTCATTGGTCCATGCAAAAACACCTCAACAAATCAGATTTCACCACATGCCAACAAATCGGAGGATGAAACTTAGCAACCTGTGATTGGTTCGTACCTTGCACAGTCACCCTGCTGAATCAGTGTTACAGAATCCTAGTGAGTTTTCCATTCAACTGCTCTGCTCAAATTTTAGTTGTTTCACCAAATGGTCGGCACACAATAACTTAAGCATATGGTGTCAGATTGAGGTGAAGCGAATGTCCTTTGATTCAGAATGATGAGAACTTTGATTTGGTGTTAGTGTCAACAAGTTCTGGGCACTTTCATTTTCAAGCATAAATTTGATCACATGATCACTAGGAAATTGGCATGGAGAGATAAACTCAGGAGCATTTGCATGCAAAAAAGTGAAACAATTCCTCAATACTTATCCATATTCACATAGGATTGAGATGAACTTGGAGGAGTGGGAGAAAATGTGCCATCATCTGAACTTGTGAGCTTATAAATCCTTGGTCTTTTGAAATCCTAGCACAACTATCAAGATTCAATTAATGGAAGAGACAAGCCACTAGACTAGGAGAGAATTTGGGCTGATTTGTTGTAGGAGGATATCAAAAGAAACACTAGAGATTTTTTCACATACATTGCAAATAAGGAAGAATACAATGCTCTATTTTGAAAAGGAAAGAAGGTTAAAGGCATGAAGGCCCAAGGGGAGGCAGAATCTAGCTAGAACCATGGCAAGAAGAGAGACCTTAGTAAAATTAAATGCTTTAAGTGCCATGAGTATGGACATTAGGCAACCAAGTGTCAGCACAGGAACTCTAGTAAGGATCCTGCAGCAATAGCAATAGGATATGCCCTTGCATCAAAATTCAAGTTGGATTTCACCCTCATTGCTTTCATGGCAAGCATAATAAGAGGGAGTGAGTGATACCTAGATTCTGGTGCCTCATATCATATGACAGGAGGTAAGGATTTCTTCAGCAACCTAGAGGAGAAGGACTTACAAACACATATAAAGTTTGGAGATTATGGAAGGTATAATACCGAAGGGATTGGAAATATCACCTTTAAGAGGGAGTCAAGCTCTGATCTTCATCTAAAGGATGTAATGTATGTGCCTGGTCTAAAGAAAAATCTAGTTTTTGTAGCTGTACTTGAAGACTGTGGATATGATGTGATGTTTAGTAAGGGGAAATATTTTCTGAAGCATCTTGCTACTGGACAAATAAAACAGATTCTTGTTCAAGTTAAAAATATCTACAAGCTAGAGGTAGATTTTTCCATGCATGTAGATATACCTCTAGAAGTGAGGTGGGGTGATGTAGAAGGCTTAGTCCCAGATTTGTGAAGATTTGGGAAGGGTCTGTTGGAGAGAAAAAACTGTTGCAGTATACTCTTCTCATGGTTCATTGCCCTTGCTACTAGGGCCCATAATCTTCAATAGCAGAAGGATCAGTGTCAATTGATGTAGATAGATCTTGAGCTACATTTGCAGGCTAGTAGTAGTTAGAGGCTCACAAGACGGTTGTAGCAACTCAGAGACATAGTTGATTGAATATTTTGGATGCTTCTCACTTGCATTTGTTATAATAGAAACAACAACAATGAGAGGGAGTCTTGTTACAGTACATTCCTACAAGAGCAAGATTTGGGTTATGAACAACCCTTTTCTTGCTAAGAGGGAGTGTTGGAATTGTAGCAAGAAAATGATTCATTTGACTTGTGCCTTAGTCAAATGGAAAATTTTGATTTTCCACATCAACAGGATGACTTGGATTGCAGTTAGCTTGAGTGACATGGCTTTGTCTCCTAGTTAAGTTAGTAAATTTGGTTTACAGGTTAGAAGTAGAGTTGTACATGGGTTGATTTCTAAAATTTAGCAATCTAGTGGAGTTATTGTTAGTTAAACTCAATTATCTGAACTCTAGCCATTGGTAGAGTCATTAGGATTTCAGTTTAGTAGTTATAAAAATTGTTAACTCACTAATCTCTTAGTTAACTAGGACTATTTTTAGTGTTACAAGGAGACGTTGGCCTCTGCAGAAATTGTCTCATAGCAATTACTGTGCGTTATCAAACAATGATTGAAAAATTAGACTGCCCACGTGGGGAAACCAGTCCAAAGAAGGAGAAAGCTGCCTACGCAGGGGAAGCTAGCTTATAACAATCATGTTTAAGAGTTTTTCAGCAAAACAAAACCCCAAAAAAACCGCGTAGCAGAGGACCTGATGACTAGGAACCTAACCACAAAAGAAACACAAAAGGACCAAAGAGGACCTAATGACTAGGCACCTCGAAAGAGAAATGAAGCCTACTAGGTGTCAGCAAGTGGCGGTGTCTCCTCCATGATGGGACACCCATAGGCATAAGGGTCGTCGTCGTCGGTATGCTGTTGGCCACTGGTTGTGGCATCCCGCTTCTCGTTGTCGTCTGGATTGTTCGTTTCTATTGCCACCTTCCCTTGAGCATCAGGGGTGTTACTCTTCTTGTGCAAAGCTTCTGGGCTGGAGTGAGCGGCTTCCGTTCTGTTCTAGCCGGTTTCGCCAGCTTCCATTCTGTTCCGAGCTATTCTAGGTTGGTTCGCTTGCGAGTTGTCCCGCCTGCTATCGCTCGTCTTGCTCGAAGTGATGTTGACCGGGGTAATGGTGCATTGAGGCTCCTCCCTAAAGGTAACAAAGACGGTGGCGATTATACAGGGGTTGTCCAGGGTGCATCTGAAATGGAATTGGATGGAGTGCGAGGGGATCAGCATTGGCTCGATGTCGATTTGAGGGTACTGGGTTTCCTCCAAATGTCTTTGGCCAGCTCTATGGGCATGCACTCTTCCACTTCGAGTGTTGGGATAGCGACCCTTGCTTTGAGAAGCGGTCGAAGGCGAGGATGAATCTACCTAAGCCGAGTTAGACGGGAACCACAAGGGAGGGCGAATTTCTCTCCCTCGACTACTTCCGTTGTGGCTTCTCATTCTGTGTTGGAGGCAGGGCATATTGGCAGGGTGAATTACATTGCTCTAGGTGCTTGGAGGGGCTGGAAACGGGGTAGAGTGGCTTGAGAAGACAAGGGAGTGAGGAAAACGGGTGCCAGTGGTAGACTTGAGGCCTGGAACAGCAATTCTGTAACAACAGAGTAGGTTATGGGAGAAATGGGCACCTTCAATTAACTCGATGCAGCAGAGAAGTTGACATCATCGCCCTGTAGCTGTTCTGAAGCTTGGCTGAGCCGCTGCAGGAGAGCAATTGCAGGCGAGAGGAGGCAGAGCAGGGGGAGGTCGCGGGTTATTCTCCATCTTAAGGTCCAGAACCATAAGTAGGTGGCCTCAGCTCTCTCCCTCCATTAATGGTTTTTTGCTTTCTGGCTTCATTAAAACGCCATTAATAATGACGGTGGGCATCTCGTTGGCAGTGTGGGAGGTCATGTGGCCATACCACTTGCCTACTCGGATGGTCAACGTCATGACGGCACTATTAATCACCTGCATCAGGGGAAAAATAATAAAATACTTAATAATATTAAAATGATAAATTAAATTACTTAAATATATTTAATTATTAATTAGTAATTTTATTTTTTTAATATTTAACTATAAATAAATAGTTTTAAGTTTTATATATATATAACTAACTAAAAAGAATAATGTGTCCATTTAAATAAAAGTTAGTTTTTCCAAAGTCATTATTTTAAAACGAAATAACGCTTTATACTTTATTTTAGTGATTAAACCAGAAAAGATTGTAACTATAATAAGTTTTTTAAAGATGCAGTTTTTTTTGTTGGGTATATGTGAGTTGGCCTCCATTATAAGTTCAGCTATTATTTTTGAAAAAAAAAATTTGGTGTTGTTTTTGACTTTTTTAAATAATTTATATTTTCAATATAATATAATTTAAATAAAAAAAGACAATTGTATTACATAATCACGAATTGTTTTTTATAGAATGTAAGTGACATATCTATCGACATAAATATAAATTATTTACTTCTTAATTATATAAAAATCTTAATTAGACATAGTAGCCTTTTGGATATAGGAATAATGTGAATTTTTCCACTTCCGCCAAGGTTGAGATTCAGCAAAAAGCCACTACTGTCGATAAGGATTGATTCTCTAAGCCTATAGAAGAGGAAGTTGAGAGGTTCAGAGGACCTATGGAGTTTTGGACGCGTGGAGAAAACCACAAGCAAAGAGACTATCCTCAGCACCAGTGGAATGGTCCAATATTCTATAGTGTGCAAGAAGCAGAGATCACGTAAGATGTGACTTGTGCCACAATTATGCTATGTTGGACAACAAGTAGGTCAATCGCCAAGCATCAATGATTGAGATGAAAGGTATTATCCATAATCTGACAATTTCAATTCTGATAGACCCATGTTCTAATTTTAGTTACATAAGGCCCAAGATTTTAGAGAGACATTCATTACAGTGGTTATCCCATGATAAATCATGGTTGGTGCAACTAGAAATGGGGACTAAGCAGCAATTCGAAAATGTGGTGAGGTCATGCTTAGCAAAAATAAATGGAATTCCCACACATGCAAACTTGAATTTATTAACATTGGGATCATATGACGTGTTAATTGGCATGGATTGGTCAGTATCCCATGAAACCAAATTGATTGCTACAATAAATCAATAGAATGCCTCAATGATAGAGGGGAAAGAATGACATTGCAAGGAATAGGAAAACCTATTATTGTTTGGAAAATAATAGCATTGTAGATGAAGAGATGCAATCGAAAGGGGTGTGAACTATATGTTGTCCAAATGACCAGCAAGTTAGAAATTAACAACAATAGTTTGGAGGAGCACCCAATTTTAAAGCAATTTGAGGATGTGTTTCCTGAAAAAATCTGAGGATTTTTTCCAAGAAGGGAAATTGATTTCTCAATAGAATTGTTGTCAAGAATAGCACCAGTGTTAAGAACCCCATATTGTAGAATTTTTCTACAAATTAGCTAGCTCACTGATATCATGTAGAAATTTCACTTGCAGATCCAACTGACATATACAATGTACAAAAGCATAATGCTAGATCTACATCTACCATAAACTTTGCAGAGGATTAATTGAACATCAACAACATCAAGCATGAACACATATAACTGATAAGAAAGAATCAATCACATATAACACAAAAGAATTTATCCGGGAAAATCACCAGCCTAAAACCCCATCTTTGTATTATCAATCAAGTGGTAATCCTCAACAACCTACAAAAAGAATCAGCTCAAAAGCTATCATGCTCTCTCTGTACTCTGATGATGATGAAGTTGGAAATACACTAGGATTACACAAAGCCTTAGCTCTCACAGCTAGCCAGCTCTCAGTGCAATCCTCTTGGATGCTCACAGGCAATCAAGACTTCTTCTAAGCCTTCCCCTCTGCCCTCTAAGCCTTCTCCTAGGTGATCCTCTTGTTACCAAATGTAACACTGATCTCACACCCTGCTCTAACACACTGTCAGAACTGCACAATCATCAAGGAACCTTAATCCTTCTACTTGGATGATTTTCCTTTATAGGAAAAATCCATCCAACTGATAGTACATTGTCCCTCCTCTGATCTCAATTGGGTCTTTCTCTGAACTGACATGCATGAGTTATTTATGAGAGAATATTCAGTTATCGAAGTGCAACAGTTACATGCATGCAAGCATTAACTAACTGAACTCACATTAATTTAACAAACTGTTAAATTAATCTAACTGGACTTGACTCAGTTAACTGAGCCAACTAATTACAACTCAATATTACAACTCATCCTTATCTCTTTAACTGATGGATAAATTCCCCAATTAATAGATAAATTGTCGCATGTCCTCACATAGACTTCAGGTTTGTTTTTCCTTAACTAATTAACTCAAGATGAATTAATTAATTATTTTACAAATTGTTGTTAATATCAAATTCGAATTTTACTTCCTATTTCTAGTCCAGAGACTGACTAAAATAGGAACCCACATTGAATTGCTAAAAATAGAACTTCTATTTTTCGCACTTCCATTTTTCATTCCCTGTTTCCCAATCCAGTATTGGTACCCAAACTACTATTTTTAGCAATTTATTATTGCCATTTTCAACACTCCCTCTCAACAAGAAAGGCTTCCTCTCGAACCCGATCCGGTACCTTCGGAATGTTCTTCATGCAACACTTCTACCAAGTGTGGTTGCTCCAGCAACTCTCAGAACAAAAAAAAAACTCCTAATTGACCTCTCTGTTGGGCTAGAAACATACTCTGATGCTGAAGCTCTACCTGCTACTGACAAGTTCCCCCTTTCTGACCTTTGCGCTACTGCAACATCTCCATGCATCTTGCACCATTGCATACCTCTATGTGCCATCCTGCATTGGTGCAACACACTTGTGCCTCTCGCATTGCTGCAGCCTACTAGCTCTGCACTGTCTTGGGATTCCCTGCATTGTATCTCTCTCTGTCACTCCATCTGCATCTGTCTCTACCCAATCAGTCAGTTCTGCTACTCCTCATCAAGGCTCCTGTAGTAAAGTCGAATCAAAGAGGTTGGGTAACTGAAGGATCCTTCCCCTCCTCCTTGGGACGATCACTCCACATCACCCCACCTCCTAGCTGGAGGTATGGCTGCATGTGATCCCTTTTCCCACCTGGCTTGAAGTTTCCCCCTACTGGAGGTCTCTGCATGAGTAGATGTCTCTACTTGATCTCCTCTCAGCTTCTCTAGTTGTGGTTGCTCCACAACCTCTTGAAGTTGCTTCACCAATCGTGGCTCCTCCACAATCATCTAAGACTTCTTCTGGCACTGCATGTTGAGAGGTAATTTACTCTCCCTCTCAACCACCAAGTATCTAACCTTTGCCTTGCTCCTCAAGGCTTTGCATGCATCTTGTACCTCAAGTACATATAGGTTCTTAGCTAGTACACCAATCTGTTTCCACTTTCCCGTCGTCACAAAATTTTCTGGGAAAAATAGCTGATTTTAAATCAACGATATCTCCCTCATCTGAACTCCGATTCAGCGAATTTTTATTTTTATTTTTTATTTTTTTTTTCCCGCAAAGAATCCAAATCTGCTATTTGTTTCTGAAAATTTTGTACAAAAATTTTCAGATATGCTCTGCAAACTCTCAGCGCAAAACTCAAAACTTTGAAATCTCCTCTAGTATATTGTTCTCTGCTTTGATCACCGGTGCTCTGATACCATGTAGAATTTTTCTACAAATTAGCTAGCTCCGATACCATGTATAATTTTCTCTACAAATCAGCTAGCTCACTGATATCATGTAGAAATTTCACCTGTAGATCCAACTAATATATGCAATGCATAATACTAGATCTACATCTACCATAAACTTTGCGAAAGCTCAATTGAACATGAGCAACATCAAGCATGAACACATATAACTGATATGAAGGAATCAATCACACATAACACAGCAGAATTTATCCGGGAAAAGCACTAGCCCAAAACCCCATCTCTGTATTATCAATCAAGTAGAAATCCTCCACAACATACAAAAAGAATCAGCTCAAAAGCTATCTTGCTCTTTCTGTACTCTGATGATGATGAAGGTGGAAATACACTAGGATTACACAAAGCCTTAGCTCTCACAACTAGCTAGCTCTCAGTGCAATCCTCCTGGATGCTCACAGGCAATCAAGACTTCTCCTAAGCCTTCTCCTCTGCCCTCCAAGCCTCCTATTTCCTTGCACAGTTTCTCCTGGGTGATCCTCCTGTTACCAAGTGTAACATTGATCTCACACCCTGCTCTAACACACTGTCAGAACTACACAATCCTCAAGGAACCTTAATCCTTCTTCTTGGATGATTTTCCTTTATATGAAAAATCCATCCAACTGATAGTAAATTGTCCCTCCTCTGGTATCAACTGGGTCTTTCTCTAAACTGACATGCATGAGTTATTTATGAGAGAATATTCAGTTATCTGAAGTGCAACAGTTACATGCATGCAAGCATTAACTAACTGAACTCACATTAATTTAACAAACTGTTAAATTAATCTAACTGGACTTGACTCAGTTAACTAAGCCAACTGATTACAACTCATCCTTATCTCTTTAACTGATGGATAAATTCCCCAATTAATAGATAAACTGTTTCATGTCCTCACATAGACTTCAAGCTTGTTTTTCCTTAACTAATTAACTCAAGCTAAATTAATTAATTATTTTACAAACTGCTGTTAATATCAAATTCGAATTTTACTTCCTATTTCTAGCCCAGGGATTGACTAAAACAGGAATCCACACTGAACTGCTAAAAATAGAACTTCTATTTTTATCACTTCCATTTGTCATTCCCTGTTGCCTAATCCAGCATTGGTACCCAAACTGCTATTTTTAACAATTTCTTGTTGCCATTTTCAACACATATCGCATGAGTGCACCATAACTGTTGTAATTAAAATTGAAATTAAATGAAATGTTGGATAAGGGGTACATCAAATCCAGTGTAACACCCTGGGGAGCACCTGTATTATTTGTAAATAAGGAAGAAAACACTTTGAGACTATGTATTTATTACATACTGTTAAATAAATCCACCATAAATAATAGGTATGTTTTTCCAAGGATTGTCAGCCTATTTTATCAATTGAGAGGGGTTGTCGTATTTCCAAAGATTAACTGGTCTGGGTACCGTCAAGTACGAATCAAATATGAAGATATTTGAAAAACATCATTTCAAATCAGGTATGGGCATTATGATTTTGTGGTTGTGTCGCTTGGAATCACAAACTCCTAAGCAACATTTATGTGTTTAATGAATAACGTTCTCAGTCCATATTTGGACAAGTTTGTGTTGGTATTTGTCATGAAATCTTGGTTTATTCGAAAACTAATTAAAAGCATGAAAAAAACTTAGTAGCAGTGTTGTAATTGTTAAGAAAGCACAAGATCTATGCCAAACTAAGAAAATGTGAATTCTTTCAATCATAGGTTTAGTATTTGGGACATATTATTTTCGAGGAAGGATTTGCAGTAGACCCAGAGAAGATTAAATCCATTAGCCTACTCAGAATATGATAGAAGTAAGATCCTTTATAGTATTGGTTGGTTATTACAAGAAGTTTATCTAGAATTTCTCAAATATTTGGCATCAAATCACAATATTCTTTCCAATGAAGGAGTGTCAATAGACCTAGATAAGATTAAATCCATTATGGAGTGGCCTACTCCTCAAAATGTGATATAAGTTAGCTCCTTCATGGAATTGATCGATTATTATAGAAGGTTTATCTAGAATTTCTCAAATATTAGGCATCCAATCACAATGTTGCAAAAGAAAGGAATTAAATTCCAGTGGATAGTAGACTGTGTGGCCATATTTGAGCAGTTAAAACATCTACTCACGCATGGACCACTATTGAGGATAATAGATCAGGAAAAATATTTTGTAGTTTGTAAAAATGTTTGCAATGAAGGGCTTGGTGGAGTCCTTTGGCAAGAATGATAGGTGGTATGTTATGAATCAAGGAAGTTAAATGAGCATGAGCGAACTTATGTCACTCATGACTTGGAATTAAGCGATAGTGCATGCATTGAAAATGTGGAGCATTACCTCCTTGGAAGGAAATTCGTTTTGATGTCAATGCATGAAGGGATGAGGCATCTATTTGATCAACATAAGATGAATGCAAGATAGGAAAGTTGGCTAGCTTTGAGTAGTAAATTTGGTTTTGAAATCAAGTGCATTAAGGGCAAGGAAAACAAAATAGTAGATGCACTTAACAGAAAGCTACAAGTGGCTCATGTGGCAGCCATTAGTTCCTCTGAGGTTGAAATTAAAGAAAATATTAAAGAAGTAATGCATAAGAATGAACACTACCTACAAGTGAAAGAATTCTTGTAACAAGAGCTAGAAGGGGGATTGAGCAAGAACTACTCCCTCATGGAGGATGGCATGTTAGCATTTAAAGGCGGGTGGTATGTACCTTGCATGGGCAACTTGAAGAAGCTCATCTTGGATGAATTTCATAAAATACCATATTCTAGTCATCATGGCTATCATAAATGATAATAGCCATGAAAAATATATATTATTGGCTAGGCATGAAAATGGATGTGGATGAATATATTGTTAGATGTGTAGGTTTTAACCCCGCACAGAAATTACCTGCATACGAATTCTAAATCACAAGAAAATAAAAAATGCGAGAGCATAACCCATAAAACACATATACACAGAGATTTCCCACTGGAT
>APFE030275585.1:0-33167 GCA_000404065.3 Pinus taeda
TGTTTTCTAATCTCTTCATGGTCCTTGGGACTCATGCGGTAGGCTGCTTTGTTTGGCAGACTCGCTCTTGGTATAAAGTCAATGCAGTGACTAATACCCCTTCTAGGTGGCAACTCATCCGGAAGATCATCCACCACAATGTCTCCAAAATCCTGTAGCAACCTATGAACGTCCTCTGGTAAATCTAAAACCTGTGTGTGGAGTACCACTATCCTTGGTCTCCTTATGACAGCAAAATTTATCTCGCTGTCCTCAATCTTCTTTATGAATTCTTTTCCTCCTAACAGCAGTGCCTTTACTCCACTAGCCTCTGCTGTGTTTTCCTCTTTGATGGGTACAAGCGTGTGCTTGATCCCATCTTTCACAAACTTGTAGCAATTAGTTTTTCCATCGTGAATTGCACCCCTGTCAAACTGCCAAGGTCATCCTAACAACAAATGACAAACATCCATTGGCATCACGTCACAAAGGATTTTGTCCTTGTACTTTCCAATCTGGAACTCTACTTCACACTGTTCATCAACCAACAGTTGATGCCCCTTTTGCAGCCACGATACCTTGTAGGGAGTGGGATGTTTCAATTTCTTTAATCCCAATTTCTCCACCATCTCTACAGCTACCAGGTTATCGGTACTTCCGCTGTCAAAAATTACCTTATAGCACTTGCCTTGTGACTTGCAGACAGTGCGAAACAATGATTTTCGCTGATCTGGTTCTGCAGCTTCCTTGGCTGGCTTCAACAACACCTTATTCAATACCAAGGCTTCACCTATCTCAGGTGTGTTTTCCGCTTCCTGAGGTGTCTCTTCTGCATCCTCTGGCTGCGCAACATAGGTTCCTCTTCCGCCTGTTGGTTCGCCCTTCGGACAGTCATAAGACTTATGTCCCAACTTATGACAATGGTAACACTGGACAGTCCCTCTGCCCCGACCAAAGCCTCGTCCTCTCTGAGCTGGTCGTCCTTCCCTGTTGCTGTTGTCTCTATCTGTTGTACCAGTAGACTTAGAACTGCTGCCTTCCTCATTCGAGACTGTACCTCTCCCTCTGACATATACTTTGCCTTTTCCTCTGCCAGAACCACCTCCTCTCCGGGAGTTCGGCTTCCTATTTATCTTCTCTTCAGCCTTCAATGCAAACTGATAGGCTTCATCTAACATCTACGGTGAAAGGATACCAATCTCGTCTAAAATCTCCCCTCTCAAGCCATTTACAAATCTGGCTGTCTTCTCCGAGGTATCTTCCACATACCCTGCTCGCAGATTTAGTTTGTAAAATTCCTCTGTAAATTCTCTCACAGTCATTCCCCTTTGTTTCAGGTTTTGTACCTGCCTGTACAACATAATCTGATAGTCCTTTGGTAAGAACTTCTCTTTCAGTTTCGCTTCCATCCTGGCCCATTTCTTGATTGGCTGCTTGCCTAACCTCCTTCTTTCTGCCTGAACGCTGTCCCACCATAAGGACGCATGTCCTTTCAACTTAGTGGCGGAAAACCTTACATGTTTGTCTTCGCTAGTCTCCTCAAATTCAAAGAATTTATTCACTTCACTTAACCAGTCTAACAACACATCTGCCGATAAGCTTCCGTCATAAGTAGGCAATTCATGCTTCGGTTTATGGCTGGATAGCAAAAATGACTTTAACAATCTCAGTTCTGGTGTTATTCCCTCAAACTCATCCTGCTCTGGTTCAACTGCCTCTTCATCACTGTTATCTGCTGGATTTCTTCTTCCTCCAGCCTCTATCACTGCCAATCTCTCTCGCAAAACTCTTATCTCTTCTCGCAATCCATCATCCACTGGCCTATGGACCAATCATCCTCTGCCTCTTCCTCTTCCTCTTGCTCTTCCTCTTGCCTCACCTTCGCCTTCTGCTTGTTCCATTGATTCTAACTCAAAAAAAAAAACTCTAGCTCTGATACCACTTATGATGGCCTCCCGCCACGGTAAGAAACGTAATGGACAAGGCGTATGACCTGGCGACTTAAATGCAATATTGAATGGCACTGTACGTGCCTTGGCCTTTGGGTTTAGGGTTTCGAAACCTGTTCTACCGGCTCTCACCTACACTAACCGGTCGTCTCTAATCAAAAAGGCCGTTGACAACCCTATTGGCAATCATTTCCTCATTCCACTTCGCGGGGTCACTCTGCCAAGCTCTGAGCTGCTCTGTGGGAAAAAACTCTGTTTCTCTGTGCCTGTGCTAATGCCGCCTCCATGGTTGTCTTCGCCCCCAAAGGGTTTCGATGGTGAGTTTATATGGTCTGCGAGGGCACATTCACTCTACTCGGCATTTGTTTGACAACTGTAAGTGTGGTTATCTGTTTGTTTTCGTCTCGGCTGGTATTAGCTTATTGACTATGCGTTGTGGTTCATGACAGGTCCGTCGTTTCCAAAGCTGCGTTTCACCTTTGACAACCAGGTAATGATGCTGGTTCCGTGCTTTAACGTCTTTGCTTTTATCTTGCTGGTTCTGACCGTCTCGGCCACTGTCTTCAGGTTACTGTGTTGGATAGTTTGGTCTTGTTTTTCGTCGCTCGGGTTACTGGTAAACCCTGATACTCTGCCTCCTTTCCGTTGTGTTTTTGTTTTAACACATGTACAGACATTCGTAAGGTCTAACCTTTGTGGGTTTGTTTTGCAGGTGAGCTCTGGTCGTGTAGCCAAGCTCGTGATGCTGCTACCCGCGTTCTCTCCACGCTCCTTCCGGGTAGTGTCTTAATACTTTTTCTGTAGCTTGATGTCTATAGTCTCTGTCGTTTATGTCGACTTTTTATGCGGCGAAAATTTAAGGTTTTGGTCCTCAATCTGTTGATGGTCTGTTGTAGTCGTGGTCTCGACTTTCCCTCGGTATAAAGTTGTTCGAACTGTTTCCTTTGGTGTCAAACCCTCGTGGGTTTTATGGGCTTCTGCTCTGTGGATGTAAAAGAATTTTGTTCCTGTTTGATGGTCGTTGCGGGGTTTCGAACCCTTACTCTGTTAGGCTGTATCGTTCACAGTTTATAAACTTAGGGTTTTGACCAAACCCTGGTCTATTCCTCCGTCAATGATATGAATGTAATACTTCGGCTTTTGTCTGTTAATAAATTGGTATTTTGAAGTTCCGTCCTATTGATAACTCTGTGGGTGCCGTGACTTGCTTTACATGTATTCTGTGATGCAAATGTTTAACTGTGACCTGGGTTCTCGTTTATTTACTCAGGTCATATGGTTACATAAATTTTTCTGCTGTTCGATTACTATCCGTTATTTATACATATCATATGAAAAAGAATGAATTCATTTGTTCTCTGCTACGACATGCTATTTGACTGTAGAGTTATCGGCTTTTGAAATACCTGGTTTTTCATTCGCATGTACAGGCTTCTCTGTCTTTCTAGTTTTCGGAATCTTTGCTTTGTCTGAGTCTGCTTCTGCCGCGTCTTTCTCTGGGTGTACACCTGTGTGTACAGTCGGGTTTGCACGCTGGTGGATGGTGCTGTGGTGATCGCGCCCGCTCCACTTACAAATAATCTGTCTTCTATTTTAATATGATTTACAATGTACAGGAAATAATATACTGTAGAATAACAATTTGTCACAGTGATGAAATGTGAGCAAATAAGTAATGAATCTTAGCTTTTGGAAATGACTGTATGTTTCTATTGCTGTTCTTCAAAATGAGAGAGGAAGCTTTACAATCTTTTTTTCGTCCTTTTAACTCTGAGAGTCAAACTGTTCCTGTTCGGTTGGAACCAACCCAACAGATTGACAACTGTTTTCCAATAACTGATTTAAAACTAATACAATGCCTTCTTAAATAAAAAATCAAACTAACTAGCAAATTATGGTTATGTTTCTAACTCCTAAGTAAAACAGAGTAAATGCATGACTAATAAAAGTAAATAAAAACAAGTAATGAAAATAAAATAACTGTTAAGGTGTTGACACCTGTCCAGCTATACGCATTGATTGTGTGTCCAAATTCTGCCTGAGACTGCCAGCCTCATTCTGCCTCCTCAGAGCTGGATGCTCCTGCATCATTTACGTTCTTCACTTTAAAGCCTTCCATCATACTGCCCATTGACAGACACTTTCCATAGTTAGCCAACGCACAACCAACTTCATATGATATCATGTAAAAAAAATGTTACGAAACCCCAAGAATTGCATAGAGCTTGTAGTATCTTATGAAGGAGAAGGAAGAAAACCATGATATATGGCATTACTTTATAGTAACTCCAACACATAACAGATACCCAGATGAACAAAAAAAAGGAAGATAATAGTAGCAAGTGACATTATGGGATTGGCTTTGAAACTTACAGCATCATGATATCTCTATCCTTGCGCTTGGCTAGTCCAGTGAACATGGTATTCAATCGAATTAAAGAAATTAACAGTGCCTTTTATTAACTTCTCTCTTGTCTTCGACCCTCACAGGCGTTAAAGATTTTGTCTGGGCATGCAGCGTATAATCCACCACAGCGTTCTGAGAGCTCAGGAATAAATTCTGGGGTGGTGGGTAATGGTGTTCTGTGGGTAGTGATATGAACAGAAATTCTAAAACAAGAGACGGAATCTGCAAGCGATGAGTTGTGAACAGAATGTGATTCAAACTGTAAGAACAGAACAAAAAATGTGGTAAAAATATGAATATCTTTTAAATATAATTGCATATTTATATTTATAATATATTTCCATTTTTCTGTTAAGATGGTCCAGAGTCCTGTAAACAATTTATAGTTATGTTCCTATTTTCCTCTGATTTCCTTTTCCCATTTCAGTAACTTAGTATAGATGTCCTTATGTTCTTTTAGGTTTTAGTCTCTAAATCTCTTTCATTGGATCCTTTATTCAACCTTCAAGTTGGCTCTCTGATCTGCGACATCATAGGATATGGAGACTTGCAGTAGATATTATTTATTTCTTTCTATCTATATTTGTCTGGTTTTTTTTCCATAGAAAAATGGAATTTTGAATTTGTCTGGTTTTTTTCCATAGAAAAAGGGAATTTTGAATTTATAGGGAGGGAAAGGAATTTTGGATTTATATTGATGAGAATAATTATTTGCTTCAAAAAAATATCAACTATAAAAGTAGGGTTTAGGGTTAGGGTTATGAATTTTTCTTTCTTTTTAATAGAAAAGGGAATTTTGGGTTTATGGATTTACAATGATGCAAATAATTATGTTCAAAAAAAATATCAACTATAAAATTAGGGCTAAGGCTATGATATTACTATTACTATTCATGTTCTATTATAAGAAAAAAATCACGCATAAAACCATATTCTAATCATCAAAAGTGCATATTGTGTAAAACAACAAAAAAATCAAATATACTTACATAATCACAAATAGAAATCAACTAAGAAAACACAAAATCAAAATTTTTATTTAAATTGATTTTTAAAGAATTTGAAGAGAAGATATCTATAAAAATCATGCAACTCAACAAAAAAACAATAACTTGCAGGAACTTACCTGAAATCATGATCCTGTCATCTTCTTATCAGGAATCTATATTGTCACTCCATTTTAATGAAACATTCCACATCATTGCATCTTTACCCAAATATTCCACATACACAAAGTGTTTCATCTTGTATTCCTTCTATCCCTTTCCTTATCCTTCTACTACAACAAAGGGTCTTTTATAATTCCTTTCTTCTCTTACCCATTTAAAAGAAGCCTCATTCCGGCTAAAGTCATCTTCTATCCAAAGTTTCTTGTCATCTTCTTACCAAAGCTATACACTAGTGCTGCATCTTCACCCAAACATTCCACATGGCTGCATCTTTACCCAAATATTCCACATATACACAATACTTCTTCTTACATTCTTTGTATGGTTCTTCCTATCCCTCTACTAGAACAAAGTTGTGCACTTTTATAATTTCTTTCTTTCTTTTTCTCGCTTAAAAGAATCCTCATTCCCGCTCATAAGAATCCTCATTCTAAGTTAAATAAAGTTAAATTTGATTATTTTTCCACTTAAAAGAATCCTCATTCCCACTCAAAAGAATCTTCATTCCCGCTCATAAGTATCCTCATTAAATTTGATTATTTTCCGGCTTAAAAGAATCATCATTCCCCCTCATAAGTATCCTCACAATACTTCTTCTTGCATTCCTTGTATGGCTCTTCCTATCCCTCTACTAGAACAAAGATGTGCCCTTTTATCATTTCTTTCATTATTTTTCTTGCTTAAAAGAATCCTCATTCCCGCTCATAAGAATCCTCATTCTAGGTTAAATGAAGTTAAATTGATTATTTTTCAGCTTAAAATAATCATCATTCGTGCTCAAAAGAATCTTCATTCCCGCTTATAAGTATCCTAGTTAAAATTGCTTATTTTCCAGCTTAAAAGAATCCTCATTCCCGCTCATAAGTATCCTGGTTAAATTTGATTATTTTCTAGCTTAAAAGAATCCTCATTCCCCCTCATAAGTATCCTCGTTAAATTTGATTATTTTCCGGCTTAAAAGAATCCTCATTCCAGCTCATAAATATCCTAATTTTTATTTAAATAAATAAAATTTAATAATTTTCTCCCATTAAAAAATCCTCATCCCACTCATAAAAATTTTCTTCAAACTGTAAATACATACAAACAAACAACAAAACAACAACCACCACCTACCATGTTATATAAGCAAATAACATACCTGAATTTCACACTATAAAAAAAAAATAATTAATACTATTAAAAATAAATACATATAAATTTAAAATTACATACAAATTAAATAAAGATTGAGTTATATAATACTATATCAATTAATTTTAAAAAATAAATATTTTAAAATGATAGATTTTTAATGTGCAAACTTAAAATCAAACTATATATTAAAATAATGGAAATAACTTAAATTTTAATATAATGCAATTTTGTCATTAATAGTTTAAATATTTATGTTTAAAATTTCTTTAAAAAATTATATTTTTATTACTTTATTTAAAAAATATAGTTTTTAATATTATATAAATATTATTAAATAGAAAAAACTTTATTTGAATTTCGAATAACTTTAGGATTATTTCGAAAGAGTAAGAATTTAGAGCACAGAAGACAAACTAACTGATTTTTACATTAACTAATGAAAAAGTGCAAAGGGAGAAAATGCAGGTTGGGTTTTTGGAATAACTAAATTTACTTTAACTATAATCTTGAGAGAAGTTCTATGAGGTCGTATAACCCTGTATATTTCACAAAATTTTGTTCATAAAAAATTTAATATACTTCAATTAAGTTGGGCATTACAGAGCACCTCTTTGTCTATCCAAGATTTTCTAGACTTAATATATTTTATTTATTTTATTTTTATTAATAAATAAATTATTTAAATAATAATAATACATTTATTTTTTCAATATATATATATATAGATAATTATTTTAATCATTATAATACTATAATCCCACTAAAATTATTCATTTTCGAAGCCCCAACACACACATATAATATCCCTGATTTTCAAACCTTTCACAGATTAAATTCAATTTTATCAGCTTCCCAAACATTATAGGGAAGCCTTGGTCCTTTGGAAATGACTCTTGATAATGAAGAGCGAAAACATATAAAATGTGTGATTTGTAATTGTGCATTTAATGGTAATCATTTGACACGTGGTAATCAAAACTCCTCCAAATGAAACTCAGTTGAGAATGCTGATTTGTTACATAAAAAATCCAATAAGGGATTCAAAAGTGTAAGGTTCTACCACTCCTTAGGAGGGCTAAACATTATGGTGGCTTCTATGCCTAACATTGCTAGCAACTTAGCTTTTGGAACTCTTTGGAAAAATGGTTGGCAAGAGGGGTGAGGAAACTTGCAATGCCCCTTAAGTTTTGCATCCACTTAATTGTTTAATGACTCAATTAATATGCCAAGAGAAGTGCGAGAGCCAAATGAACATAAATTTGTATATGTTCCTTAGGAATATTGGACATGCTGCTCAAACATTCTTGAGGGCTTTAACCTTCATTAAGCTTGATAGGATGGGATGGACCATAGTGCATGTCTTTATGTTTGGGAATTGGCACAATACCTAAATATATTTGTATAGCCCATGAACAAGAGATTTGATTTCTTGTCATGTCTTGTCTAATAGAGTCTTATTCCTATGTTTGGAAAGAAATGTCACCAATGGACTCTTGAAGAATCTAGTGGTGTTCATTTTTGGTCTTCTATGAAAGTGTTATGGACATTTAATTGGTGGGTGGGAATTGGTAGAATGTCTTATGGCCACAAGTATTGCCAGAAGGAATATTTTACACCTCATCCTATTGGGTGTGTTAATATTTTACCTTGAAGGAAAGGAAGGAAATTTATTTTCCATAGAATCGGAAAAACAATAAACAATAATGTGGAAGCCTTAGCCCTTTGGAAATGACTCTTGATAGCAAAGAGTCAAAACATATGAAATGTTTGATTCTTAATAGTGTATTTAGATGTCAACATTTGACACATGGTAAACAAAACTCTTCGAAATGAAACTCAGTTGAGAATGTTGATTCGTTATATTCAAAATCTAATAGAAGGATTCAAAAGTGTAAGATTCTATCAATCCTTAAGAGGGCTAAACATTATGGTGGATTCTATGCCCAACATGACTAAAAACCTAGCTTTTAGAACTCTTTGGAAAAATGGTTGGCAAGGAGGGTGACGAAATTTTCAATGCCCCTTAAGTTTTTCATCCACTTAATTGTTTAATGACTCAATTAATATGCCAAGAGAAGTTTCAAAGCCACATGAACATAAATTTTTCTATGTTCCTTGAGAGGGTGAGATAATGTTATTTGAGCATACTGCTCATTTTATTGATTTCTGCACAGAGCACAACATCCATTGTGAGCATGTTGGTTGTAGGTTTTTCATTCTCACGTTTGAAGGGCACGTAAGGCAATGGTGTCACACATTTTTAGATGCCTCCATACATTCTTTCAAACATATTGTCACATATTTGTTTAACGCTTTTGATATGTATGATCATAAACGTCAGTGCAAGAGAATTTTCGAATTGTGAAAATCACCTAATGAATCACTGCGTCATTTTCACAATTGTTTCATACATTTGTGTTTTGAATTTCTGAAAGATGAAGTTGATTGGAAATTCTTGACATGAATATTTCAATATCTTGTTCACATTTCAGAAAATACACATGAACTTGTATCTTTTGAACCTCTCCTAACATACCTCTGTGTTAAAGCTTCTCAATCTATGACAGACAAGGTTGTTTTTCCAAGTACCCTTCGTCCTCTTCTCATTAAACAACTCTAGTTCTATAGTTTGAGGCGGGAGAAGTTGAAAATTCATTTGTTGATCTACCACCATCTTTCCCACCTCACATACCTATAATTTCAGCGCAAGTTTGGACTGTCAGTTCGATGGTTGTGATGGAGTGCTATCTCCTCGTCCTCTGTCCTTTAGTCCCTCTGATCCTATGGATTGTGATGTGTGGTGTTCACCTATTTCGAATCTATTTTTAAATGTTCATGAGGATCAAGTTTTGGTTGGAGTTGGTGTTGAAAAACCAACCCATAATATCATTTTCGATGAGTATGCGTGGGAGTTTGAACGAGAATCTATGGTGGAGGACGACCTCCTTCTAATCCATCGATCTTTGATGCTACATCTTATGATTAATTGGAACTTCCCTAAGCTATCAAGGCACTTCAGTCTAAGATGATGGTTATGTTAGGTTCTCATAGTCTTGAGGTCAGTTCCACTTCCCATCAAAAATGTGTTAAATCTTTCTAGGCTCCTCATAACTCTCTCGTACACATTGGAAATCAATCTATTTTACAATTTTCGCATCCTCCATATGTATAACACGATCCTATTGCTCAGTCATTGGAGGAGTCATACATGGCAAGCACAATAGCAAAGAGAACGTTTTCTTCTTTATTCATGTTTGCTCTCCTTTCAAGTTTATGCTTTCATGTATTTGATTCACAGTTTGTTTAAACACCATGGTACACCTGCAAAGTGTATTTCATGCACTTTTCATTTTTACTTTTCTACGTGTTCATTCAAACTTCGAACGTTTTGGTTTGTATTGTCTTATCTTTCTTGTTTGTTGTTATACTTGTATATCCTTCTTGACATGCATTCCCTCACCTACATAGGCCAACCAATGCATTGGCGGTGTCATTAAAAGTATCACTTTACGTAAGTTTGGCCTACGCTCTGTTTAGGTTAGGAGTAGGAGTAATTTTTCTTTTCTTTGTTGTTTCCTTTGATTTTCTTCACTTTCTTTCACTTTCGCTCCACTTCTTTCCTTTTGTTTATTTTCTTTTCATTTATAGGTTAGTTTTCGCATGAGACCATGTTTGTCTTCTCAGATAAGCTCGGTGAAATCCAAGAGGAATTTGTATTGCTATCAACACTTGGTTATCTATTTATCCCCTATCTTTATGTTAATCTTACATTTCCTTTAGTTGATGATACTATGATGGAAAATGCATTCATTTTAGAGAGAGTCACAGTGAAATCAAGAAGCTTGCACTCTTAACTAGTACCGTCTAATTTAGTCGGTCTTCTATTTTCAGTTAATCCTAGTCAACTAAGTCAAATAGAGTAAGGAGAGGAGGAAAGCCTTAACAAGTATGTTAGAGCTATACATAAACATCCTTCTCTGAAGGGAAAACCTCTTCTGCTCTCAATATCCCTCTTTTGCCCCATGAAATAAATAAGTGCCTATGCATAGTTCTATGAACAAATAGAAAGGAAAAAATGAAAAATGAAATAAAGGGTGAATTAAGAGAAAGGATTTCTACTGAGAGAGGTGAAGCAAGAAACTTCGTCGGGGTACTATCTAGGCTCACTCGCAGCGGAGAAATGCTTGTGTTCCTGAAGTGACTCCATTCGCGTATTGTCCAGGCCTGTTGGCACCACAACAAGACCATAGATGAAAACTAAGTCTCTCACAATCTATTTTACTTGTACACTTATATACTCCTCATCCCCAATCAAAACAACTCATCCTAACTTGGCTTGGTATGTGTGTTGCCAATGAAGAGAATGGTAGGGACTATATCTTTAACTCAAGCTAAGTGAAGAAGATGTGATAATCAATTGACTAAACAATATTTCCAGAATAGTTAGACCATTTTTTTATGAGACAAGATCCATTCAAAGACTTGGATTTCTACCACTATGTCATCAATGTTGTAACAACTACAATCACCCTCCAAAATTTTTCCTATGCTTCGATTTTGGAGCCTTCCTTCTTATCCACATGAGCTAATATTGCACTAATTTAGGTATTCATGCTTCGACTGAGAATTATCTTTTTCATTTTGGTTGTGTTGACTTGTTTTCACACACTTAGCTGATCGTTCTAACTCACAAGTTGATCTCACAACTTGGTCTCACATCAACTTTGGGGTTGCCTCAAGAAACTGCGCAATCCTTGACGGCAAGCTACCTTGATGATGGGAATTTTTTAGTCTTGATTGGTAGCCAGCCTTGAGCTAAAAAAGTGTGCAATCATGGAAGGTATTCCAACACTAAACCCAGAAACTATGCAATCCATCATTAATCTCAGAAAATGCACAGTGCACTAAGCCGAAAAGTTTCCCAGTTCCTCGAAACTGCATAGTCTTTCCTGGTAGTGTGTATCATGAGTTTCCCAAAATAAATAAATAAATAAATCAAAATCAAAAAATAAAAAAGATAAAAAAAACATCCATAAAAAATAGGGATATATTTTTAGCGTCTCGAAGGAGGAACTTTCGTTATTTTTATAAACTTCTGCCAAGTGTCGTTTTTTCCTTGATTTTAGACATGCACGTCATAAACCCTAATTCCCTCAAATCTATTTAATAGATGCTTCTAGAGCTCATTTTCACATTTGATCTTGGATCTCTAGCATTCTCAAGGAGATCAAGGAACCTTCAGTGTGATCATCACTGCTTTTCTGGGTGAGTTTCACTTTTGTCATCTTTTTCCTATTTTTCTATCGCTTTTTGTCATTTTTCTTGTGTGAGTGTTGTTTCACTTATTTCTCTTCATATTTTTTGGCATTTCAAACTGTTTCAACTTGTAGAAGTTTTGTTTTAATTTTTAGATTAGCTTTTACAAGTGTTAAATTGGTTTTCCTGTTTCTTTACCAATGGTCGTGGTTGCAGTGACGCCCCTCACGTACTTGATTTTCCTTCTGTTTGATTAATTTATGCACTTGATCTACATGGATTTACTCATAATTAGTCAGATTTGCACTTAATCTCACACTATCTCTCAGATGTGCTTGTTTTCAACACTTCCTCTGGGCATATTTTCACTTTCCTTGACCAGTTTTCACTTTGCCTGGCTGGGCACTGCGCAATCCTAAGGGTCAAGCCATAAGCTTGGCCTCTGGAATTGTGTAGTGCAAAGTACAAGTTGGTTCCGATTGCATACTGTGAAGTTCCACTAGTTGGCCTTTCACCTTAGCCATTACACAGGCTCTCCCAAACCATTGTTGAGGTTAAACTACACATTGTGTAGTTTCAAGCCACAAGCTTCAACTCTAGCTGTTGGGACTGCACAGTTCGTAGTTCCCATAGGCAACCAATCCCTCTTGTCAATGAGAATTGTGCAATCCTCCCCATCAGATTCTAATTTTGAATCTTGAACATGCCTTGTAAGTAGATTTTCTTAAGACTAATATTTTCTTTCCAAGTGTCTTTTATGTCTAACATGTACAGTAGTTGTTGAGAACCTCTCTAGTAGTCATTGTTACCATGGAAACTAAGAGTACTTATTCAAAAGAAACCACTGAAATAATTAATGGGGAAGCAGTTGAGCAAGCACCAGTAGACTTTCCATTGTATGCAGATACTAAACTATTTATAGAAAAAAGATCATAGTTAACATGGCACAAGTTAATGATGCTTTTGCAAAGTATTGTCTCACCTTCTCGTGTACAAATGTCATTAGCTGGATTGTGCAGTCTCACACTGATGAGAAGAAGATGATATTGAGTAGTTCCAACAGACAAAAGCTTACCACTTTCCAGGAAGAAGACTATTAGCATATGTATCACTTGCTTGAGCCAGTAGAGTGCATGGACTAACCTTTATATGCCACCCAAATCTATGTGAAAACAAGAGAAATTTCCAGAGGTTGGGTGAAAGAGCCATCGAAGTTTCGACAGACACCAGCCCATGTATACAGAAAAATTCCCTCAGGAAGACCTACCAACTCTTGGTTATCTTAGCTTGTATGATCCATGGTTAGAAGAGCAGGAAAACTTTTCCTAAAGGGTGTTAAGTCTTATTAGACAAGGTGGTGAAAGAGGGGAATCCATTCAACTCGTCAGATCTATTGGTTCGACAGTTGAAGGCCCATGTAGCACATGCTTAGAGTCCTCTCGATGGTGGGCGAGCAAGGTTTTATATGTCTGCATATTCACTGGATGTGGTTTGTGCACAACAATAGTTCCCTGACATGAACTAGACATAGACACCATGAGAGCCTAAGTGCACATATATTGCAAGTTTCTTTCGGATTGCAACTATCAAGGAGTAATGTCACAACTAACTAACTACTTCATCATCCCACTGTACAAGCTCACCCTTGAAGAAGATCCACCTTGCATATCACGAGGAGAAATGGGGGAAATAGCAGACCTCACAAGGTGGAACCTTCCTTAGAGTGTTTGGCAGAGAGAATCTGTTGCATGTCTTACCAAGGTATGCCACCGACAAACTTGTCATGCAAGAAGTGTCGTATAATCTTGCCACAGGGTTGTCAGTAACATTGCATAGGAAGAAGAAATCACCATGACCCACTCTTCCTTTGAAAATTGGGTTATACGAGACAAAGAATTTGAAAGTCACAGATGATGAGGGAAAGGAGATAGTGAAGTTTGAATTTATTACTCGAGACTTTAATTCGTATTATCCCCGTGGTATTTGTAAATACCATTTTGCAAGAGTTTACTTTCCGTGGATCGGTGGGGCATTCCAATGGCCAGAGGAGGATCCATGGAGGTATTTTTTCAATGCCTACAAACTCCATGAGCCTATCATTTTAACAGGGACTTCACAGGCTGCTCCATAGATGACAGCAACTCTAGACGAAACATCAGTAGAAGGCAACAATCCCATGAAGGACAAGGGAAAGAGGAAGATAGTCGACAATTCATAGGGAGAAAAAAGTTGCAAGATGAAAGAATATCCTATTATCATGAAAGAATTTTTGGCAACTGAAGAAAAGAGGAAGAACAAGATACAAAGGGTGGAGTGGAGGAAGAGAGAAAAGCAGAGCCTGCATGAAGCAAAACTGAAGTTGCAGAAGATAGAGCAAAAGCTAAAGGAAGAACAAGAGTTAAGGAGGAGAGAATGACAAGAGAAGTATAAGAAGGAAGAAGAACAAAGGAAAGGTGCAATGACAGAGGAAACAATGTCAATAGAGGTTGAAAAGCAAGAACAGAACCAACCCGCAACTGAGGAGAAAGGTGAATAGATGCAAGATCGAGAGATTTATCAACATATTGAGCACTTGATTGAAATGATAGACATGGAGATGGAATGGGAGCCATAAAATAAATATTTTGATGTAATGTTGAGCACAACACAAGTCATGACTGAGTCTCCACCACCTCCAATAGTAGAGGCAACCCTGAGTGAGGAAGGGGGTGTTTTTCCCCTAGAAGATGATATGATAATGGATGTGTACAATACGTCATTCGATCAGTTCCAAAAGTGGATTGTACAAGAATAGAGAAAGCATTTTCCGAATGATCATGCATCACCTACAATAGTTGGAGAAAGGGTGATAGTGTCCGACATGAGGAAGCATCCAAATGCCATTGCCAAAACTAACTTGGCCTATGTAGGAGAAACAAGATCAAACATTCAGTATTTGACAATCGAGAATGACCAATTGGCACAAAACTTGAAGGTTACTAGCAAAGAGGCAGAACAACTCCATGTAGCAGCCCAATATGTAGTTTCTGCAAAATTTTACTTAGAGGAGATGAGAGCATCAATACTTGCTAAAGTATCAACACTCAAAGAATCCATGCAGAAGCTCTATGAGGGGTTTGTCACCGTACATAAAGAATTCATTTGTTTGCATAGCTTACAATAGTAAGGAAAAGTGTTTGTTAAAACTCTCAAGAACATGCAAGTTCCCATTTCCTATGTGCAAGAGTGTTCAAAGAAATACAAATGGGCATCACTTGACTTAGTGAAGAAAATGAAGCCATGGGTAGAGTGAGAGAAAGAGAAAGTTCGGATGTTGATTTAGAACAACAAGCAGCTCACCTCATTTATTGGTAGCATTCTGGCATCATATGTACCATTTTTCAGTAGTTTGGATGTCTTGGTGAGAACACACCAGATTCCATCAGTGGATTCACTCACCAAAGCCAAGTCCAGGAATCAATTCCGATAGGAGATCAAAGAGTACTTGGAGCAGCTAAAACAGATTGCCACCAAGGAGGATTTAGAGTTGAACAAAGACAACATGCAAAAGTACATCAGTGGTCCTATCTAAGTTAGAAAAATGTTGCTCATTCTTAAGAACAAACTTGAAACTAGTTCCAAGACATTGTACCTGGATGTCGTGGAGGCTAGAGTCCACTTCCAACTAGACACCATCACACAGTATCAAGCTTGGCACAAATATGTGACCGAGAATTAACAAGTAGAGGTTGTTGATCTACATTTATCCCAAACTCAATCATCAGAGTGTTATTTCTTGTTAGGATCTCAAGTTGTCTTGACCCTATTTTGTCTTATATGGGTACAAGTGTAAAATGTAATATTATTTGGAATTATACTGTAAGTGAAATTCCAAGTGTCAATATTGGAATATGAAGAGTCATGAGGGTAGTCCAAAGGTCACAAAGGGGAGTTGAAGAGTCACCCCCTCTTGTTAAAAATAGAACCTCATAACTTATGTAACAGGATTTTGGGAGCCAAGCTTTTGGCTAGCTTAGGCTTAAAGGAGCTTGGGAGTATTGTGAAGAGCCTTGGATTCTACGTAGCATAGACCAAGTATACTTATTTGGAGGAGCAAGTGTTCTTGACTTTAATGTTCCACTATTTGGGCTAGTGGTCTTTCAATGGTGTATGTATGAGTGGAACTTTCACTTATAATAATAAAATCAGATCCAACATGCTTTCATGCAAATGTTGTGGATATATTAGGACTATTCCTATTGTATTTACAATATATGTTATTTAATTTACGCTTAATATTATGAGCTATTTCGTTTACATTTGTATGAATCTCGTTAAATGCGTATTGTTGTATTAATTCATCACTTTAACTTGTGGAATATTCTGCATCTTAGCTTATGATGTCAGTATGCTTGAGTGTTCCTTTCAAGCTGCATAATGTTACAGGCTTCCAAAGGGTCCACTTCCTTTTCCATTCATGTGTTGGAACCTTCATGCATCACACTTGACGCTCCACAAGGTCACATACTTTCTCTCACCTAAAGTTACCATACTTTACTCTGCACATTTTCGCAAGTCAAGGCATAACATTACCACCCACTATTGTGACCCCTACTCCAAACAGTGTGAGGTCTAGTTGGGAACTCATATTAGCGTGATCTCTTGAATGTTGGCAGGTCTAGCGTCATCAACAACCCTGTATGTCTAAAAATGAAGAAATTGGCAGTGAAACTGAGGTTCTCACCTTAGAAAAAACAAACCAAAGTATGAAGACAATATTAATATGTCAAGAAGACGTAACAAAAGTAAAATATAGGTAAAAGTATAAATTCATGCATGATTAAGAGATGAAATTAACTGAAGATCTAAATCTAAAAATATTAGCTCTAGTTATTTATGTGCATAATTGAATTAGCAAGAAGGTTGTTGTTGTTATTGTTGGTGTGTGTTGGTGAATTGATCAAAGATTAGAGAAGGTGTCGAAGGTGTTGAAGGTTATTTTTGTTGATTGCATGAGATGAGATTGTTTTGTTTTATGAGAAATAGGCTTTCATGATTTGAGTTTAAAATGAGATGAAAGATGAATCAAGGAGGTTAAGCAAGTGACAACTTGCAAATCAGGGGTTGTAGCTGCTTCCAGTAGTGGCTAGTAAACAATCATGGGTAGTAGCTCCTTTCAATGGTAGTTTATAAACTAGGGGCAATATCCCCTTTCAATGGTAGCTGATAAACCAAGGGTAGTAGCTCTTTTCAGTGGTAGCTGGTAAATTAGGGAGTAGCTCCTTCCTTCCAGTGGATGTAAGATAATATTGTAAAGGAAAGTTTAAGCTTGCCTTTGTAAAAGCAATTGAAGAAAAGATTAAATAATCTACGCATTTAATATGTACTTCTTGTTTTGATTCTTGTGATGCTTATATGTATGGTTTCTGAAGTGTTTATTGGTGTTTTAGTATTCTTTACTTTGTGAAAGAAAGTTGTAAAATCATCACAATACTGATTCACCCCGCTCTCAGTATTATCTTGGTTTCTAACAATAATTTCTAGTGTAAAGATGGGAAGAGAATAAACTTTGTCACACTTTCCATTTATCGATGATGTATTGTTATTTGTAAAATGGGATTTGAGTTATGATAGAAATTCATAAGAAATTCTTGAATTGTATAGATTAGTCATAGCTATGGAAGTCAAATTTCCCTTAGGGATGCACTTGTGTTTTATCAATTTATCATTATTGAGTGGAAAACACAAGTGTGAATGTAGGGGAAGTAACAATTGACATTACTAAACATGATATATTCCTTTTAGGTTAACACATATAATTAAAAAGATGGGTTTTGCATAAATTTGCATTCAAAAAGCATGGCCTTGAATGGTGCTTGAATGAGGGTTTTAAATATATTTTTCTATGCATGAAGTTGGCTTACACTTTTTGGCAATATAGGGCATGTTATGGGTGGAAAACAACAACTCGATTGAGTAATTTTAAGCTCTTAATTGAGCAATATTTGAGCCCTCGATCGAGATGTTTGAGGGATTATAGATAACTTGATTAAGAATTAAAATAAACCTTCAATCAAGCTCTTGTGTAACCCAAGGCTATATAGAAGCTTAATCAAGAAAATGGCTCGATTAAGCAATAGGGTCAATGGAGCCATGGTTTTGAAATTTCCCACCAATACAACCTAGGAATGGAATTAAAAAAATTGGCACAATCAAGCCTTAAAGATTGATCAAGCTTTGGTCTTGATCAAGCCTTAAATATTTATCAAGATATGGTCTCGATCAAGCCTAACAATCTAGATAGAGTTACAAGCTATATCTAGCCTTAAAACTAGATTGAGCCTTAAAGATAAATCGAGCCTTTATTTAACCACGTTAAGTGATCGATAGACGGTTTCTTAAGCCCTTGATTGAGTTATTTGAAATTTTATCTCAAGCACTTGATCGAGCTACTGAGGGCCTAAAAAACAGGGTTTTAGTTCCCCTTCTGCAGATTTCTCAGCAACACCATTTTGTACCCTGGCGGATTTAGGGTGAAATTTATCCTTAAGTGGCGGAGTTGATAATGATGGATTTGCGAAAGAATCCTCTATCTAATGGAATATGAGTTTGACACTTTTAGATTTCTATGATATTTTTCATCTAATTTCTTTTAAACATAATGCTTGAGATTTTTTGGACAGTTTCAAAGGCGCTGAATAAAAAATCAATAACATAAAATATACACAATAAACATTTTTCAAAAAATACCACTATCTTCATTTACGAGTTCTATTCAAAAGGGCACTCTTGGTTTTTCAATTTATTTAAACAATTGAAAATAATATTACGTGACACGTGTCTATAAAATGCAATTGAAATATTACTTCGCCAACTTTGGAAAATAAATAAAAAAATAAAAAAATTGCATAAAAAAGACAAATTTTTAATATGAAAAACTTAGTTTTGTTCATGTAGATTGTAGAAATTTTGAATAATATAACACTTATTCACAGAGATTATCCTGATCATACACTATTTGTGGAATGCGTGCATAATACATAACCTCCTCTACCATTGATCATCAATTTGTGGAATTAAGAAACAATCGCATGCGCACATTGAAACATCAATTATACATATCAACACAGTATGTAATGGGGAAAGCATACAGTTGAAAACCCCGAACTATCTGTATATTATAATGATAGAGAACATGTAACAATACATAGTACAATACTCCTCACAAGTACTCAGTATTATCTCCACCTGCTACACACAAACTAGCTCAGATCTGAACAAGTCACTGGTTCAAATCTCCTCCGTTGTTTACCTGCCTCTACTACACAATCCATGTTGAGAATAGAATTGGATCCAAGTTCGAATTCCCTTGGCTTGTACTATGTAATCCTCATTGGCAATCTCAATCAATGACTGTGCAAATCTCATGCACAGCTATAGTCACAACTGATAGTAGACTCACCCTTTCACCCACCTCTAACACTTGTCTCCACTGAACTGTCCATGCACTGAGTTAACTGATGTATTCTTTAGTTGATTTATGAGTTAATAATTAATTCACACCACTCATCACTAGTGTATTTGTCAGTTAGACTAAATACAACTAGTTCAACTAAGTCAAACTGAACACAACTCCATCAACTCCTCAATCAACTCCACCAAACTCAATCACTTGAGTTCTAACTGAAGTCCATCATGCAATACTCAACTAACCCATAGGAAAAGTGTATTTCCTTCTGGCAGTTGCATGTGCCACATCCGTAGCTTGAACTGAAGTGCTACAAGAGGATAAGATAATGTTTATAGTCCAAATATTATTAAGAGCTAATAATATTCGAATGTTCTATTTTTTGACTGGCAGTCTAAAAATAGACTCCACCCATATGTCTAAAAATAGAGGTCCGTATATTTTTAACAACATGACCAATCATCCATAAATAACATCCTGCAACTCATAGACCATGATCCATATGTCTAAAAATAGACTTTGCGCCAAAAATAGCCTGCAGGCCCACTTAGTGAAGGCGACTTCTTTTCACTAAGCTCCATCATCTTGTTGCATTTTCAACAGAATTATCTCACCCTAGTTAGGGAAACCTTTACCACTGCAATATCCCTCCAAATAGCCTCAAATAAGTTTGTTGTCCCTACCTAATAGGTCTAGTCCTCCTTGATGATCGATTCCTTGTCTTGGTATGTGGAAGCTTGAGTGGGCCTGAAAAGTAACTGTTTGGCCTCTCAAAACTTGCCACCTCAGACCTAAGCCCCTACATGTAATCAAACAAGACTTCAACTATTAGTTGATGAAGGAATCATGTAACGAACAAGCCCAAACTATGCTCAACCAACTTGGCCCTACTGTAGATTATCTCAGCTCCCATAAACAGTCATGAAGATGCCATACTATCCCTCTTCTTCTTCATTGGAATCTACCTCTAACCTATAGCCCAAACAGAGATATACTTCTCCTAATGCAAGTTTCCTTTTGTTGCTTAAGAATGTGTAGAAATGCCTCACATCTCTCCTCCTTTTATAGTTTTCTCAAGGGCTCTAGTGAATTCCCTTAGTGGGCTTGTCCAACTATCATGAGGGCTAATCTTTCCCTAGTCGACTTCAACCATAAGCCAAAATTTCACACGCTAACTTCTAAAATTAATATCTTCATTTGTAGAGCTTGTATTTTGATGATTTTCATTGCCCCTGGTTTCTCTCGAGGACCTCTATCATCTCCCTCACTCACATCATCAAATCCCATCACGATTTCACACCCACATGCTTGGGTGCAAAGACCACGAGCTTGGGTTTTAAGCCCACAAACATTTTTGTGTGCCCATTCCTCCAAAACCCACTAGCTTAGGGTTTGGAGTACCTCCCAAGCTACAAATATCAACATTCCATCTTAGCAAGGGAGGTACTTCTAAAACAAGGAAGTTTCCATCGTCTTCGTCACTGGTGACACTAGCCCATCTAGCGTCCATCATTACAACATACTCTATAGAATGAACCCTGCAATCTCGGTAATGCCTCTATCTCATATCATTTGAACATAAATACCTCATCACTTCCATAAGGTTTCTTCCCTATGAAGTTAAACTCCCTTTGAGTCTACACGATCTCTATTGCCTCAATCTGTCATGGATCTTGTGTCCTAAAAGGTCAATCTGAACTACAGTTGAACACAAGCCATCATCACCGCAACCAATTCTTGCAAGAACTCATCCTCCTAGACCAAACACTACTCATGCACATCCCTCCAATATCGAATATCCAACATCACAATCCGATGAAGAAACTAGCCTGTCTATCTGTAGATTATCACATGAAGCAATCTTGATCATGATGATCTCATCCATGCCAAAGAAATCCTCAAGTTGTGCCAACCATCCATGATGATTCATAGGAATTCCATGATCAAAAACCCTCCACACAACATATTTTAGTGCACTAGGTTCGACACCGATCCACAAAAAATCGTATCCCATCTCACCATGTAGCCTATCGAGACCACATCTCCATGTGCTCAACTAAACCCTCTGCTCCATGATCTAGACAACCACAACTCCCTCTGAGTTTCTTCATTGTGCACACTCTGATTCACTGACCCTTCAAAGTAGCTTTAATACCATGTTGTTTTTATATGATACTGGAGTTTAGGTTAGAATCCTACAATCATTGATGCTACTAATCCAAGTATCACAACAAACTAGTTTTCACAGTAGAATATAAAAAATAATAAATCAACACGTGCACAAATATAGTCAAATTTTTACAAATTTATACAACAACCCAACTTCATTATATTAATCAATCTGATAATACAATAGTCTAGGGTTCCTGTACCATGGATAATGGCCCTCAAATATCCACTAGTACAAGAATACAACAACTAGGGCTTGGTGTCTATTGTGGTGACCAACAATCTACCCTGAACAAGATACTCTAACCATCTAGATGTAGCGCACTCTCTCATCTCCTCTCATTCGTACCCTAAACACATTTGTCTAGTCTTTCAACTCTCAATTTGTATCAACTCCTATCTACCTCTATTAATGAACTAGATCCATTAGGTCACCAAACTTGCCTTCACTTGCTCTTTAATTGATTGTCAGTCTAACGCATCAACACATTGAGACTCCTCTCGAGTTGTTCACGACTCCATTTGTGAACAACTCTCATCTTCCCACTACTTCTCCTCATCTACTTAGGGACTTCTACCCACTATAGTCATCCTGCTCTACTCCAATGAAGACTAAAATAGGGCATGGAGGGCTGCCACCTATCACTGCTAGAAATCCTTCTCCAATAATGAACACAGGTTAGGAGGACTTCCCTTCTTCTGTCTTGTATGTTCTTGATGAGCCTTATCATTGGGT
Source organism: Pinus taeda (assembly GCA_000404065.3). Taxonomy (NCBI): domain Eukaryota; kingdom Viridiplantae; phylum Streptophyta; class Pinopsida; order Pinales; family Pinaceae; genus Pinus; species Pinus taeda. The sequence continues at coordinate 22,250 of APFE030275585.1, forward strand.
AATTATATGGGCCTTAATTCACCTCCTAACTTAGTCAAACCAAATTTTCTCACAACTTATTACATGTTTTTTATTATATTTTGTTTATGAGATGAGTTAGAGTTAGATATTATGCCTAGTGGACTAATATGCATTAAATGCAAGATTGAAGGAGAAAATCAAGGAATTTTGGAGAATATTAAGGTTAAAACTTGAATGGGGCAAGGGAAAGGTATTGTAGGAGGTAAATCCTCCTCATTTACTTCTCCCCCATTCGAATATTGCTCCATCCATCACACCAGATCGTAGTGCAAGCAACCAAGCCATGAGGATTAGAAGGCAATCGAGCAAGTGAGAGATAAAAATCTATTTTATCTCGAGTTCGAGAGCCTAGCCTCCCTAATTTTAAGGAAGTTTTTGGGTACTTCAATTGCATAAGTAGAGAGGCCTAGAGCCTCATTAGAATTCAAATTTTGGTTGTAAAACTCTAAGCTATTTTCGAGCTCCAAAGTTGTGAAAGTTTTATTGATGTAATTTTTTGTTTTGGTAATAAGAAAGAGTTTTGTTTTGAGCTAGCACTGAGTTAACTCAGAGGGCTAAATCTCATGGGTTAGGGCCCAACCCTATTAGCCAAGGTTCCTCAACCTTGTATCTGTGTCTTTAGATTAGTCTCATAGCTTCATTGTTAATTTGCTTTTAGATGTGTTTTCATTGCAAGTAGTGTAGATTGGATTGGTTGTTTATTAGTTTTCTTCTATTTGTGCCTTAATTTAGTAGAAGGTTGGTAGGGATAAAATGAGTACCACAAGGTTGTCAGTGGGTGCCTTGACCTCATTTCCTCCCTTTGAGATCATGATTTGAGGAAGGGACCCTTATGCAGCCCCAGAAACACAGATTTCTATTTCTTGCATAAGCTTTAGAGGTTACTGTATTTAAGTTAGCATTTGATCAGTTTTGCAAAGTAGGATTTCATTTCTATCTCATCTATCTTCACTCTTGCAGTAGATCTCATCCATGCTTTCATTCCTTCCAGCAACTTCCCTCATGCATAATGTAGGAAGTTAGTTCATTAATTTTGCTTTTCTAGCTTATGAGAATTCTTCTTGTTTGCATAGCTTTGTGGGAATTATACATGTTTTATGTAAAGCAGGTGCTTTAGGAGGAGACAAAGACTTCTTAGCCAGCAACCACCTTCCACTCCATCCACAATAGTCATTCCTTGTTTTCACCATCACCTTCACTAGTTTTCATCATTTTTCATATAAGTTCCAAGCACATTGATCAAATCCAACCATCCTCTATCTTTTTTGTTGATTTATGAGAGATCCTAGACCTTTCCTCACTTCATTCCACTCATCTACCACCTTCCTTAAGCCTTCCATCACCTCCAACACCTACCATTTTTCTCTCAGCTATATCATGTAGGTTTACAAGGAATCCTGTAGGTTTCTAGTACATCCTATAGGTTTCCCTGAAATAGCCTGTTTTAAGGCCGAATTGAGGGAAAACCTCTAGGAAGTCACCAAAAGCCCCACAAGGGTCTCCCACACCATCCAACCATCTCCTAACCCTTCTATCCATCCTCCAACATCCTTAATTCACATGCCACATCACCAAAAGAAATTAGTTTGCATACTTGATTTTGCATGAATAGACAAAAAGACAAAAACAGATTTATTTCTGTCCCTTTACTTGCACATTAGTGATGTTTGATGCTTCTTACTTCCATGCTTAGATAGTAGCATTTGGTTCTTGATAATTTAGCATTATTGCAAATCATAGTTTCTTGGCAGTTAATTAGGAAATGGTGTGATTTAGCACTGAATTTCGGTCTTTTCCGTTATTGCAGTAGAGTATCTCTCCCTTAGAGCAGATTTCCCTTTCTTCCATCAAGAAACCAAACTTATTCTGACTCCATAGAAGTCTGGCTTGAAAACCCCAGTGGTCTCTCATCATCTGAATCGTGACAAAAGGCAGAACCATCACGGTTACTTGTGTATACAGCACTGTCACCTCCAAGTTTGCACAAACCCCAGGTTGATAAAGTAAAGGTGGTAGCCCAGGAATTGCAGCATTCTTGCTACAATACTGGTGCTCATCACTTTTTGGCACCGTTGCCAGGGAGGTGTCCGAGTAATATGTGAATACTACTTCTTTCTTCTCTTTCTTGTCTCTAATATTTTGTCATTAGTTTATTTCTCCGAAAGTAATTTAGTTGCTTCCTTTTTCATTCTACATTTTCTACTTTCCTTTCCATTTTTGCAAGCAATATTTCAATTCAGCAAGTAATTTTTCACTCAGTTAGTAGTTTTCATTTAATCAGCAATTTCAATTCTGAAAAGTACTTTCCATGTTTTAAAAACACACAAAACCAACCCAAAAACATTTCCTTTCATGCCTCATAGGAGTAGGGATAACATAGGGAAATTTTTGCCAAATACCCCCACTGCATCAAACAGCCAACCTTCCCTCTTCATTGGTGGTTGTGAACTATAAGAAACCTTAGGTGAGAAACCTGACATATTTGAAGAACCTACAGGGCAAGAAGAAGAAGAACCCATTCCTACTAAACCAATCGCTGAAAATAGAAATGACAGAGGGAATAGAGAGAAAGTTGAGGGTTCCTTCCCCATCAAGGAAACCAATGGGGACACTAAGATGAAAATATAAGCCCATCTGGCCTACCTCATTTCCATGGCTTGACCACAGAAGACCCCGACACTTTCCTATTTGATTTTTTTGTTATATGCCGAACCTATGACTATACAGATGATGAGCAGAAGTTAAAACTATTTACATCTACCCTCAAGGATGCAACATTGTGCTGGTTCATGGGTTTACCTGGGGATAGCATCACAACTTGGGCTCAAATGTAGCTAGCCTTTAACAACAAGTATCGAGACAATTGTTGGTCAAAATACTAAAGAGGAAATTTTTAGGATGACCATAGGAAATGATGAATCCCTAGAGGATTACAAAGAAAGATTCCAACTTAGTTATAGAAAGGCCAGGTGCACACTTGACCCTGAGTCACTAAAGTTGGTCCTACTTAGGGGAGTAAGGGAAGATCTTCTGGATACCCTACACTTGTTAGAAGGAGGAGATATCTACCAATTACCCTATGAGGATATCAAGATTGTCTTTAGAAACCATTCTAGGGCAACTAGGAAAAAGGATAGGGTAAGTCAACCTATGGTCAGTACATCCTCTTCCAACTCATCCATTAAGGGTGAAATTAGACACATGCTGGAATATTTCAAAAGTGAGCTGCTACAAACCCTTCACTTACAAATGGACACTATGCACATTAAGAGAAAGCAGGAAGAAGCAGAGAGAGCCTTGGCCATTTTTTGTCCTAGATGCACCGGGAGGCATCCTAGGAATGAATGTCCATTGAATTTTATTGAAATTTTCTCAGTCTATGAAGAAAACCACTCCATAGACAAGTGCCCTTCTTTGCCTGGTGTTGGGAACAGGATCCCCCAAGGACAGTTCTGGGGCTAAAAGCCCATGGTTTGGGTTGAATTTTGTAATAAAGTTGTAAAGTCTCTGCATTTTGTGGTCATGGAGGGCGAAGGTGTCATGAGTCATAAAGGGTTGTCCGCCCTTATTTTTGTAAAGTAAAGTCAGTTGTAAAGATCTACCCATGGTTTGCGGACCATGGGATTGTATAAAAAGAGATAATTAAGTAAGCTCTAAGTAGTCTTAAGGAGTCATGAGTAGAAGAAGTCTTCATCGATAAGGAGAGAAGTCTAAGTTACAGGTTGTAGCATAGGTAGAGGCTCTGCAACTGAGTGCGTAGAGGCCTAAGGTAGAAGTCTGCAACTGAGTGTGCGGACCCCTGTAGCTGCGTGCGCAGGGCGGATAGAGTATGTAATCATCTGAAGATATCAATAAAGAGAAGTATTCTACAAATTATGTGTCTTTGTTTCCTGTTAATACATCTTATCATATTGTGTATGAATTTCATTTATAATATTTATGTGATGCGTGAATGTATGTAATTATGTTGGATAGTTGAACACAAATAAGGATATCTGTTTACGCGGTGCTAACTGTGATTATCTAATAAGATAAGTAAGATTCTTAAGATAACATGGGAACCTGTTCTATACGCTTCCAAAGTAGCATGAAAGTACCTGAGCCGCAAGTTAGGGCTGTGCGAAGGTCAATCATACCTTTTTGCGGAGGTACTAAAGGGCGGAATAAAGGGCTAGTTTGGCAAAGCCCTAGAACTAAGTGACCTATGTGAAAGCAAGAATAGAAGGAATAAACCAACATCACGACCATCTTAGATTGCAGAAACTTGGTTCCAGGATCCCCCCATATTGCTTCTGGTGAGACTTCAATCTGTGCTCTGCAAGCTGATGCTGAAAGGGCTAGTAGTGTAAGGACTTGTTTGGCTAACTAACATTGAACCGAGGTCAAGCCTCACCAAGCCAACAAATAGTTCCGTGGTTGAGACTGGAATCTGCATAAGAGATGTGTGATGTCGTATCACTGGAATCCAACTAAAAAAAATATTGGAGATTGGTTGGATAGGAAGATCCACGAATCCGCGGCGCAGGAGAATAGAAGTCCGCGACTGACAAAGGAACAATGGCTAGACAAGTACCTGTATACAAAAATACACGATATTTTTTTATGTTCCTTTACAATTGAGTTATACGAGTGGATCACGAAGCTAGCGGATAGCCAAGGAAGGTGGAGAGTTGACGGTCCTATTGTCTGGACCCCGGAGTTAGTACAAAGATTGGAAGCCTCTGAGGATAATATCGCCTGAGCTATTGATCATTGGCTCGATCGCATCATATGAGGATTTGTGACTGAATTTGTGGTCGATACCTCAGTTAGGGACAACAAGGCAGAGCAGCATTTTTTCAAAGGTCCACAAGGTAAGTACTTGAATTCTTTGAATACCTAGATTAAGATGTTATTGTGCGAAAAAATGGGTTATGCAACTACCTTGATGTTCGGAGCTACGTGAAGCAAAAAAGCTTATAGGAACGAAGGAAGAAAGGGTCCTGAATATAGTCCATTAATTTCACCTCCATTGGGTGACAAAGAGGGAGTAGCACAGGCTTCTTCACAAAGTGTTGTTCAGTTAATAAGACAAGGATTCCGATTACTGCCACCTCCACCCACACCACCTCCAACTTCACCACCATCACCTGTAACTTCACCCATACCACCTCCACCTCCAACGCGGTTCAGCATGGAAAATTTAGTGAAGCTGCCTTTGTTTAAAGGCTTGGGAAATGAGGACCCGGACCAGTTTTGGTTCACGGTGAAAGCTGTATGGGAAGCTCAAGGAATTATAGATTGTTGGGTTGTGTTATATTCTTTCCACGACTATCCCATGTAGTTAACCGGGGGGTTAGAGGGGGGCGCATCCCCCCCTTCGTTGCGTCGATTGTGTGGTGGGGGGGGTCATATGGGGTTTGAGGGGTGCAGGTAACCCCACTCTATGGGGTCCGGGGTAACAGCCTGGAAAATTTTGGTTTTGGAACCTATGTTAGGTTGGGTGGACCCACCTATGGTTTTGTGCATGATTTTTGCACATGTTTTTGGACATGATGGTTTTCGGTCCATGGCATTGGATGTGATGGTTTTCGATCCATGGTATTGGATGCTTCGGCATGTATAAATATGTATTATAACATTGAAAGGAACATAATGAAAAATCAAGCTGGTAGTCCCGATTTTGGGATCCAGGGGAAAAGCTCTATGTATATGTGTTTTATGTGTTATGCTCTCGCATTGTTTAGTTTATGTGTTTTAGAATTCATATGCAAGTAATTTCTGTATGGGGTTAAAACCTACATAGAAGATCACTTGAAGAAGGCAACATTGGTTAGTGCACTACAGGATCACGTGCTAACCTAGTACATTAAGTACTCTAATGATAACTCAAATGCTGGAATGGCAGACATCCAGACCATGCTGAACAAAGAATTCAGTAGGCCTAAATCTAAGGCATAGTCGATTGTGGGGTTCAGTGAAATCGCGATGAAGCCAAGTAAGACACCTTGGGAATTAGATCAAAGATTGAAGTGTCAAATCCGTGAAGCTAATCTGAACTTAACAGATGGACAGCATCGTGAATGGTTTGTGGCTTTGCTCCTGCTACACTTAAGGCTTGCGCTATCATGACAGAAGATAACGACTCAGGAAGAGGTCTTGGAGATTGCAATGAGTTTGCATGAAACACCGATGCAAGATCCAAATCTGGGGGTTCAACAGATCCATGCGCAATTGAAAACTCTTTGCCTGGAGATGCAAAATTTGAAGCAGGACATAACAGTTCGACCATAGGTGCGTGAAGAGGTATGGTGCCTAAAATGCAAGGGTTAGGGGAATGACAAAGACCATTGCCCGGTCTTTGCAAACTACATGGTAGGAGGAGGACCAATGCCTTTGAGGCCAGAAGCTCAAGCAAGACCAAGCACGGGGCCTGCATTGTGGTGTGCTATATGTTAGGTAGCAGGGAAACATGCCACGGATAACTGTCATTTGCTGCAGAAGTTTGTACAAACACCACAACAATTGTTCTGCAAATTTTGTAGGTCGGTAGAGCATGACGAGCGTAACTACAGAAGCTATGAATTGATGAGCGTAAAGATAGAAACACGGCCCCTTGACCAGAACATGACGATGGCACAGATAGGCTTTCAAGGGCCCGAATGAGGATGAGGCAAAGGAGGACCTGTCCAAGGTCGAGGACAGCTAATATGCTACAATTGCGAAGGACCAAGACATTATCCCTTCGATTGCACTAACCCTACACATCCTTCGTGCAAATATTGCACTTTGTTTGATCATAAAACGGAGGAATATCTTACGCTGATAGTGAGGATATGTGACAAATAGGCACTACCACCTCAGTCGACTCAGAACCTGTAGATGGTGAGGTTTGAGCCTCACGAAGAGGATCTGAATGTGAATATAGTGCTTCGAAGTGGAATTGCAACAAGGGATGTTAATGGGAAACAACCTGAAGACAACGCATGGGTTCGCAAAGCCCCGATGAAGGAGGCTAAATTTGATCTGGAGCGTGCACACGAAACATTCATGGAAGCAAAGAAAAGCCTCATTGAGGCCTCCACCTCAGGGAGCAAAGATAAGCCTGATCAGGAGATGGACCCTTCTATGCTTACAACCTTCCTAGAGACCTTCATGAAGTTGTTGTGTGATAGCAAGGCTGTGAAGGGATTACAAGAGCTTATAAATATATGCACTGAAAACACTCCAGGTGAACAATGCATGGTATGAAAAATTGGTCACCATAAAACAAGGACAGCACAAGAGATGAGATTGACTGCGCAGATAGGAAAGTATGAGATGGACCATGTTATTTTAGATCTGTGTCAGACGTGAACGTCCTACCGAAGCAGACTTTGGAATGGATGGGAAGACCCATGTTGCAGTGGTCTCCGATCAGTTAAGGAAGGAAAATCAGCAGAATATCATCCCCATGGGGCGATTGCAAGGGGTGACTGTAAATATTGAGGGCACGAGCGCACTGGATGACTTTGAAGTACTATAAATTGTGGATGACAGCACCCTCTACCCTGCTTTCCTTGGCATTGATTGGGCTACTGATATGAACAAGGTAATCAACCTAAAGAAGCGAAAGGTTATATTTGAGAAGAAATCTCTCTGTGTAATAGTACCCCTAGACCGTGCTGAAGGATCACGCTATACTAAACTAGTCTGCGATTATGAGAGAGATGATGATCTGGACTATATCTATATCTATAAGATAACAGCACGAGACCAAGATTGGGTGAATCCTACTGCGGATAGATGAATTACATGGGATCGTGAGAGTTCTTGCACCTCAGACACTGATGAAGAATTAGAGCGCTGGAAGAATAGGTTACATGAAGTAACCAAATTGAGTTGTAACATGATGACCCGGTCACTACATTGTGTGTCATCAGAGGTAAGACATTTGCCCACTTATGATGGCTTGAATGATGTAGATATCTTTTCGAATGCATTCGAGAGGGAGGTACCAGAGAAGCAGCGCTTCTAGGCTTTGGATTGGGCACTACGCATTATGCCCGTAAGGTGGTGGGGTACACACAAGGATAGATTTGATGATTGGCACAAGTGTAGAAGGATGATCAGAACACGCTTTGGGAAGTCGAAGGTACGAATCACGGAAAAATATGATGGGCAGGATGATCTCTACATGCACTTGGCCAAATGGGCTCAGGCTTATGGAGGGAAGTGCCAACCTGAGTGGGTGCACTTGTTTTTTCACACCCTGGATGTCATCTCGATGAACTGGTACTTAGAAACAGAGCTTCACCATGGTACAGGTGAATGGGATATTCTACGCGAAGGATTCATAATGACATTCAGCTTTGAAGACGGGTTTGACTGTATTGACAAGGCGCTACAAGAAGTGAAAGCAACGATCTTTAGGATACCACAAGATCCTTTAGATCTGATTCAACCTGATTGGACTACTCAGCTAAGTCACGGACTGGAATGTTATAGCGTGACTGCTAAAGAAGAAGATGAGGATCTATGAAACATTAACATCGTTGAAACAGAAGGTCACCATGAGGTTTAAAGACCACAAATTTAGAATCTTGATATAACCATGCCACTGAAAACGAAACAGGTAAACATTGGTACAGAGGCAAAGCCCAAATTCATGAAGATTGGAGACTATTGGGACAATGCAACAGTGGATAAGGTCGTTGAATTTCTCCACAAATACTAATATTTATTCCCTACCAAGTTTATGGATCTAAAAGGGATAATCGGGGACCTAGGTGTTATGAAGATAACGTTGAAACCCGACACGAATCCAGTTATGAAAATACCTTACTGACTCAATCCGAAGTATAAGGAGAAGGTTTGCTTAGAGCTAGATAAGATGATCGCAGTAGGCATCATTGAGCCCGTAGAAGAATCTGATTGGGTAATCCCAATGGTGGTATAGGAAAAGAAGCAGAAGGATGAAATAAGGATATGCGTAGATCTCAGGAACTTGAATGACACTTGTGTACATGATCCCTTCCTGACTCCGTTCATTGATGACGTGTCGGAAAATGTAGGTGGCCAGGAAGCTTATTCCTTCACTGATGGGTTCTCTGGGTACCATCAGATCAAAATCACGTCAGAGGATAGAAGCAAGACAACCTTCATGACTGAGTGGGGGTGTTTTCAGTACACTGTAATGCCTTTTGGATTGAAGAATGCACCTGTGAATTTATCACGCATAGTCATTGTGGCATTCAAGGAATTTATTCATAAGTTCTTGGAAGTGTACTTTGATTACTGGATTGTGTTTGGGCTAGTGAAACGCCATGTAGAAAGCTTGCGCCTGATGCTAGATACATGTCGAAGATACCAAATCGCGATCAATATGAAGAAGCACTTGTTTTGTGTTCCTTTTGAGACCCTATTGGGTCATGTGGTTTGTAGATAGGGACTGATGGTAGATCCCGTGAAGATCATGGTGATACTTAACTTAGAATCACCAAGGAGTGTGAAGCAACTATGCGCTACACTAGGACATACAAGATATTACAGGAAGCTTATCAAAGGATATGCCTAGGTCACCACACCTATGGAGAAGTTGTTGAAAAGGATGTCACATTTAGCTGGAATGAGGACTGTAAGAAAAGCTTGGATGTATTGAAGGAAAAGATGGTCATGACACTGATTTTAGTCTTCCCGGATTAGAAGAAGGATTTCCATGTACATGTTAATGCGTCCTGTATAGTGTTGGGAGAAACATAGCATGGTGGAGGAGACTTGGACCATCCTATAGTGTTCGCAAGCAAAAGGTTATCCAAGGCGAAGAGGAACTATTCCACCACCAAGTGCGAAGGGTTAGCCATGGAATACGCACTCCAGAAGTTTAAACACTACTTTCTAGGTGGCCATCTTAAGATGAATACAGATCATTCCACGTTGAAATACCTGGTCAATAAGCCTGTGTTGGGGGGGAGAATCTGCAGATGGTTGTTATTGTTCCAGGAGTATGATTTTGAAGTTATTGTGAAGCCTGGACGACTGAACGTGGGACTAGACCATCTATCGCGCATCGAAACAGGGGAAAGCCCACAAATTTGAAAGAAGGATTGCCTGACGCACAACTATTTGCATTGCGTGTCGTGGATGGTAAATTTGAATATATCATACACTTCCTAATGACAAGAACTGCCTCACAAGGATACACCGTCCAACAAAAGAAGGAGTTGGTGGTGCGCGCGGCAAAATTTTCTATCATTGTCGGGCATCTGTATAAAATGGGGTCCAATGAGATATTGCGACAGTATGTATCAAAGTTTGAAAGGAGAAGTATCCTCACAGACGCTCATGGGGGTGCCGTGGGAGGACATTATGCAGGGAGAGTGACTGCGCTGAAGATTCTATGTGCAGGGTTGTGGTGGCTGTTATAAAATTATATATATTATGGAGCAATCGAACACATAAAATATTGTAGAAATATAAACACAGAAAAAGCATAAAACAAGAGAGACACAGATATACGTGGTTCACCCATTTTGGGCTACGTCCACCCTGAACAGCCAGTCCTTCCTTTTTATTATCCAATAAAATGAAGAGACACAACCTACAGCAGATCCACTGTAATATCCTTTGTTTTCTCTCACAATCTCACCTCTCTACTTCTCGCCCGGAGAATACACATCTATTACAAAGCCTCAAATACAATGCCCTCATACAAAGAGTGGGGTTGCCTTCTAGGGCAAAAAACCCTAAACTAAACATAAGTTCTACCGTTAGATCATCCGCCTAATGAACAACCCAGATTGACAAGAAATTACTATACTTTTACAAGGCAATTTTACATCTACTTTTAGCTTCGGGGGACCGCTAGCCCCCGGACCCCCCAGCCAGGGGGAATCGGCCCCCCCAGACCCCTGCGGGGGGGGCAAGTCCCCCCTGCACC
>APFE030275604.1:6287-22491 GCA_000404065.3 Pinus taeda
AAATATAAAAACATATATAATGTTTTAACCTTTTCACATTTCACATATACATATGTTGGTTTGAGAAAAAACTTGACGTATACATGCAAGCTTGATGTAAAAAAAACTTACGAACACCACGTTTCAACTCCAAACTCCACATATATCCACTTTTCAAACTCCAGCGACACATTTCAACATAGGTCAATGACCTTGTTTTTCTTGTAGCAACTCCCTTTTAGTTCCAGTGTTCCTCAGCTATTTCCTGGATAGATCCTTCAACAGTGCCAGGGGTAACAACCGACGTTTTAATGAACGCTGCCAGAGTAAGGCAATGGCACTAAGCGACTTGCACAGTGGATATTTGACCCTAGCTCTGATACCAGTTGTTAGATCAGAGCATACATAACACACAGTGGATTTATACTCAGAGACTTAGACGACAATAAAAAAGAATAATTTACAGAGACAGACAAATGGAGAAACAAGAAGATTACTCAATCAGAAACAACGGAATAGATAAAACAATCACTAGAGAACAAAAATCATTTTGCATTACATAACAGGCTTGGGCCTTGGCTTACTTGCCTTCCTTGGCCAGAAAAATTACAAATTTATAGAGGCAGAAGAAGGATCTAGAATCCTGTATGTGATTCAGATGGGGATTTGTAACGATCTAGAAACCAATGGAGGTGTAGAAATATCTAGAGTCCTGCATGTGATTCTACAAACTATTGGCGGTGTAGAAGGATCTAGAATCCTGCATGAATTTGGCTTCACACTTAACTATTTAAGTATAAAACTCAGCCATATGGAAATTATTAGTATCTTATATTTACTAGAAAATTAAATATATAATCTTCCTTATCATTCTCACTTAATCAATTTTCACCCATTCAATTATAGCTTATTTTCATATTATGATAGAAATTGAGAGATGTGTAGAGAGCGAGCTTGTTTACAACACAAATCACACATTGTATCTTTTATTCATGTCAATGGTTACATTGTTATACTATATAGATCATTGATTATGACAAATCTATATCTTAAGAAAGTAGGTCTAAATAACTAATACAACTCACACATAGGAAAATAACTACCTCTAGATTGACATCTAGGGGCTCACACAACAATCTAAAACACATGGAAGCATGAGTAACTTCCAACAAACTCCCTTAATGCTTACATGTAGCAAATATAGAAAACACACATTACAATAACAATATGAATCTCTATCACATTTGTCTAATATGGTCATCAATAGCACTCACATCCACTCTAAAATTTCACGTTTTCTTCTCTTTATTTCACTTGATCCATTTAAGACATAACAACTTCAAACAATCATTGATGTAATCTGCAGAATTGATGCTACTCGACCTCGTGAAAGACAATCTTGATACTGAACTACCCAATGGACTAACTCTCATCTATCAAAATGCAGTGAACTACACATTTGATAGTTGTAGAGGTGAGTTATTTGGGTACTAAGTGTATCTAGGAGTTAATTATGCAAATGATCTTTCTACATACAAGGATCTCATAAAATAACTTGTAGCTTATGCTCTTGAAACTCAAAGAATAACAAGGTCCAGCATCATATATTAACACATTCATATAATCAAATTAGCCATATGTTCTTTCAGCACCAACAAATATTAAGAACCACTAATTTAATTATATTCCTTTGTTCATTAATTAGTTATGCACTTCTCTCTTTAACCAAAAAAATAAAAAGTAAAAAGTAACATATATAACTAATAGCTATAAAATGTATGATAGGCTTCTTCACAACTGTAAGAATGCTAAGTCATCTTATTACATTTTCCCACAATTCCATCGATCATCCATTAAATGACTAAGGAAAGTGAACCTTTGAATCATTGTGTTACAACTAGCATAATAATTACTCTCACGACGCATGTCTACATTGCACTTCTTGAAGGGTGTGTTGGACCAGTAGGTATCCAACCGTCCGCTTGTTCCCAAAGGAAAACACGATGTTTTCTGCTCCTTTGCACGACAACCTTTGATGATGATCATTATGTTTTTGACCTTCAAACTTAACTCCCCAATGATTGTACTCAGTCATGCCTCGTCGATTGTCTACTGTTCAAACCAAGACGGACTAATTAGAGTACATCACCCATGGTTTTGATTTAACTTCTCTGTATTTGGAGCCAACCTTAAACTCTCGTTTAGTTTCTCTATATATTGAGCCAATCATATCTCAATTCAATTGAGAGAAATAATTTCAAATCGTTGCAAAACATGCATAATGATAAGAAAACTTGCACTATCCCAGTTTGTCTCTCCTATATCCTTCGGGAGACTCTTAATGGAATTCTTGCACACAATTTCTTCAAGTTCATGAGAAACGACAACTTTAACCCAATCGACATGTGCTTCCTCTAACTGATGAGGTGAAATTACGTCAGCAAAATTGGTTACCTGGACAAGAACCTTGGGCAACAAGTTTTCTGTTGCAAACCTAGTTTACGTAGGTCACAGAAAAGGTACTAGTTATTCTACCAATGAACTTGCCTCCTTTAGCTCAAGACTTCGTGTTATGCCCTGAGGAATCGAGCGCTCCGCACGACGGGTGGGCGACCCACACGACGGGTGAACACGCCTTCATCTGGCAGTGTGCACGACCCGGGAACCGGGCGAGGCTACATGACAAACAGGTTGGTGGTTGAAGGGCACCGCACACAACGGGCGGGCGACCCGAGGGCCACCCGCACCCGAGGGGTAGACGCCCTGAACGAAGTCATCGACAGAAAGACAGTTCAGTGCACGGGCAGGAGATCTGTGGCGGAACGGTTCAGGTAGTGTGCCGGGTGCACACCCGGATATATAGTCAGCGGCATACAACAGTTCGACAGTCGAATGGGTCAAAGCATAACTGGCAATTCGACGGTGAACGGTGTGGCAGGCAAACAGTTCAGTATAGACAGCGGAACGCGGGGCGGTTCGGTGTGTAAACAAGTCAGCATATAAACAGTTCGACAGTCCGGCGGGGACAAACGAACTGGCAGTGCGATGTTCAAACGATCAGGCACATAGTAGTTCGGCATTACCACAGCGCGGGTGCGGCGTGCAACAGCGCACAGGCAGTGATACCGCGGGTAGGAAGGCGGGACGTGCGCCCGAACGTTAGAACAGGCAAATAGATGGACGGCCGGTTGAAGAGCGGGCATACGTCTGAACGAATGGGCGGAGGGCTGCACGAAGGTGCGCCTACCCGCCCGGGCGACGTCGTGCGAAGAGGCATTACGTTGGTAGAAGGCACACGAGGTGCGCCCGAATGAAACGGTGGACAGCATCAACGAACGCAGCAGCGAGGCAGCGCATTTTGGCAAAGGTGGCGCACACGCGAGTTCGAACAGAAATGCACAAGTGTGGCGACGAGGTTATACCCCTTTGGTGTGGGCGGCTTTGTGCGACAAAGGCCAACCCACCAAAGTGGGGAGACACGACAATTCGAAGAACAACATGTCGGCTTCATTGTAAAATGGGCGAAGTGTTGGTAAATTGGGGGTCGGCTTTGTAAACCGACACCCCTATCCGAATGGCGATGGAGCCTATATAAAGGCGAGGCGTTGTAGCCATTTGGAGATCATCAAGCAAGTGATCATTCGATCAAGTGAAGCTCGATCTCTCTAAGTCTTCTAAGGGCGTAGTCGATTTGTGCGTAGAAGTAGCGCAGCATGTAAGACGAGCTCGGTTTTGGAGGTGGAATAGGGGGTCGGATACACGGTCGCGGACTGTGGGGTTTTATGCCGGTCTTGGCACACAAAGGTCGCATGGTATATGTGCACTGAATTGTAAAGGGACGGTATATGTTAAAGGCATTTCTGCCTGTTGTATTATCGTGTTGGCCGCGAGCACACGATTGTTGTAAAGACTTGGAAAGTTAATAAAAACGTTCAAGGGCGCACTCATTCGGGAGTTGCCCCTCCCAACAATTATGTGTTAATGTTTGTCCGGTTATTACATTGCATGATAATTGTGTTGGTCAAGATAATAATGCAGGTTATGAAGTTAATTAAACACGAATTATAATTAATGGAATTATAATGTTTGTTGTTCGGTTGTGAAGATTTCTGGTTATATGTTTATGGTTCAGTTTTATAAGTTTTACAATTATACTTATTCGGCGAGGCAGAATTAAGTGTTGTGAAGTGAAGGCGTAGTCCATATACGTTCTATTAGAGCGTATGGTGGTGCCGCACCTGCCCAATAAAAAGAAAAAAAGATTGGGGGCGTGAGAGATGGTATCAGAGCTCGGTTGGAGAGCTGGTTGAATAGGTTGCTCGGTGGAGATTTGCAGGTGGTGAATGGTCGGAACCAGGTCACAAAAGAACAAAGAGATGACAGCCAATTCCCAAGCTGGATCTAGCCATGCGATGAAGGACGCGGCAAGGGATACGACCCTTGAGTTCATTGATAAGGTACTCGGGAGGATGGAAAGTTTGGAAAACTCTTGGAGCCAAGAGGTGGGTTCACTAAACAAGGAACGGGAAACTATCTCAAAGGTTAAAGAGGAACTTGAAGAACTCCGGACGCAGCATGATGAGCTCAAGACACAGTTCGAGTACACTGATTACTTGTGTACGCAGCTTGAAGGGAGAGTAAAGGAGCTCGAGGAATCGAGAGATCAAGGGCTAGCGGAGCTCATGAATTTGAAGGGGAACCTCAACAAAGCGAACAAATCTCTTGAGGAAGCCCGGGATGAGATTGCATTGTTGAAAAGGGCCGTGAGGCACAACTCAGGTGGAGGAGTGCCCCATGTAAAGGTCAAAGAACCGGAATCTTACGACGGGACAAGGAGCACAAAGGTTCTTGGCAATTTGTTATGGGACATGGAGCAGTATCTAGAACGGCTGAACCTATATAAAGGAGAAGCACAAGTCAAGGTAGCCGCCCAGTTCCTAACTAATGATGCCAAGATGTGGTGGAGAAGGAGGGCCGATCAGATTACCAATGGTAGTGCTGATGACATTACCTCCTGGGACGATATGAAGAAGGCCTTGCAGTCACACTTTAGTCCTCGATGAAACGTGGGAGGTAAGGACCAAGATTATGTTCATCAAACAAACTGGGAGCTTACAAACCTACCAGCAAGAGTATTCAAGCGCGGTGCTGGAACTTCCTGATATGGCCGAAAAAGACAAGGTTTTCAATTTTATTATTGGATTGAAGCCGTGGGCTCGTAATGAGGTGAAGAGGCATAAAATCAAGACGCTTGAAGAGGCCTTCACTGCGGTTGACAGGCTCGTAGATCATTATCACGAAACTTCTAATGATAAAAAGAAGTTTGAGAAGACAAAAGAAAGGAAAAAGGAAGACACTCCAAAGGCAGATAATACTTCGAAGGAGAAAAAGCCTTTGAAGTGCTGGTTGTGTGCAGGACCACACATGGCTAAGAACTGTCCTTCTAAGCCAAAAGTGGTCACTGCTATTCAAGAGGAAGAGGAGGACAACGCTTCCGTAGGGATGATGCAGATCCTCGGAGCCTCTGCCACAACGGAGACAACCTCTAGGAGGAATCCGGAAAGGAACAGACTGGAATATGTGAGCATGAAGATTGGTGGGACAGAGGTGCTCATGATGGTTGACAGTGGGGCCTCACACAATTTCATGAGCGAGGACACCGTAAGGAGACTTGGTCTAAAGTTTGTACCGGTGGAAGCACATATGAAGACCGTAAACTCTCCTCCAACAGCAATCCTTGGCATAGCCGAAAAGGTGGACACAGTACTTGGTGAGTGGTCCGAGAAGGTAGACTTCGCCATAGTACGAATTGATGACTATGAAGCAATGTTAGGGATGGAATTCATGAAGCAATTCGAAGCTATGGTAGTGCCTCATCTGAGAAAGCTCTTCATTTATGATGGGAGGGAGGAGGTGCCCATAGGTGTTCCTACCATGGGTGTGACTAAGACGGATCATAAGCTAGGAGGGATGCAGGTGGAGGAGAAGGAAAAGATAAACAAGCGGTTGTCTATAATGGAGACAAAGCTTGCTGAACAGGACTTGGTCATCCGATCGTTCTCAGATAGCATCTTGGATTTGTCAAGAAGGCTAGAGATGGTGGAGGACGATGAGGACGATGTGTATGTGAGACCGAACATCCAAAAGGAAGATCGGGAAGCATACCTGCGACGAATGGAGGTTGAGGATCCAGACAGATGGATCGAATTGATTAGTGAAGGAGAGCCGCCTGGCTCATCTCCTTCGTGATCTTCTTAGATGATATGGAGGATGGGCTCATTGTTGGCTGCTCAAGGCAGTGAGCTCGCAGGTTGATTGGGCAGGTATGATGGTCCCACGTGCAGCAGAAAAATGGGGGTTCCCATGAACCTGGGCAGGGGGATTGAAAGTAAGTGTGGGCACATATCTGAGATGTGTGACACTTGCTCATTTACATATGCAGATTAGTGACCGAATGGAGATCATCGCGGATGAGGCTACATGTTGGTTGCTGGTGATTTTGGTGGGAGACCATCGGGGCGGAATGTTGTCGGGACGACAACGTCTTAGGGTGGGGGAGGATGTTATGCCATGAGGAATCGGGCGCTCCGCACGATGGGCGAGCGACCCACACGACGGGCGAACAAGCCTTCATCCGGCAGTGTGCACGACCCGGGCACCGGGCGAGGCTACACGACAAACAGGTTGGTGGTTGAAGGGCACCGCACACAACGGGCGGGTGACCCGAGGGCGACCCACGCCCGAGGGGCGGACGCCCTAAACGAAGTCATCGACGGAATGACAGTTCAGTGCACGGGCAGGTGACCTGTGGTGGAACGGTTCGGGTAGTGCACCAGGCGCACACCAGGATATACAGTCAGCGGCATACAGCAGTTCGACAGTCGAACGGGTCGAAGCATAACCGGCAGTTTCACGGTGAATGGTGTGGCGGGCAAACAGTCTGGTAGAGACAGCGGAATGCGGGGCGGTTCGGTGTGTAAACGAGTCAGCATATAAACAGTTCGACAGTCCGGCGGGGACGAACGAACTGGCAGTGCGATGTTCAAACGATCGGGCACGTAGTAGTTCGGCATTACCACAGCGCGGGTGCGGCGTGCAGCAGCACACAGGCAGTGATACCGCGGGTAGGAAGGCGGGACGTGCGCCCAAACGTTGAAACGGGCAAACAGATGGATGGCCGGTTGAAGAGCGGGTAGACGTCTGAATGAATGGGCGGAGTGCTGCACGAAGGTGCGCCCACCTGCCCGGGCGACGTCGTGCGAAGAGGCATTGCGTTGGCAGAAGGCACAGGAGGTGCGCCCGAACGAAACGGTGGACGACATTAACGAACGCAGCAGCGAGGCAGCACAGTTCGGCAATGGTGGCGCACACGCAAGTTCGAACGGAAATGCACAAGTGTGGCGACGAGGTTATACCCCTTTGGCGTGGGCGGCTTTGTGCGACAAAGGCCGACCCGCCAAAGTGGGGAGACATGACAATTCGAAGAACAACGCGTCGGCTTCATTGTAAAATGGGCGAAGTATTGGTAAATTGGGGGTCGGCTTTGCAAACCGACACCCCTATCGGAATGGTGGTGGAGCCTATATAAAGGCGAGGCGTTGTAGCCATTTGGAGATCATCAAGCAAGTGATCATTCGATCAAGTGAAGCTCGATCTCTCTAAGTCTTCTAAGGGCACAGTCGATTTGTGCGTAGAAGTAGCGCAGCATGTAAGACGAGCTCGATTTTGGAGGCGGAATAGGGGGTTGGATACACGGTCACGGACTGTGGGGTTTTATGCCGGTCTTGGCACACAAAGGTCGCATGGTATATGCGCACTGAATTGTAAAGGGACAGTATATGTTAAAGGCATTTCTACCTGTTGTATTATCGTGTTGGCCGCGGGCACACGATTGTTGTAAAGACTTGGAAAGTTAATAAAAACGTTCGAGGGCGCACTCGTTCGGGAATTGCCCCTCCCAACAATTATGTGTTAATGTTTGTCCGGTTATTACATTGCATGATAATTGTGTTGGTCAAGATAATAACGCAGGTTATGAAGTTAATTAAACACGAATTATAATTAATGGAATTATAATGTTTGTTGTTCGGTTGTGAAGATTTCTGGTTATATGTTTATGGTTTAGTTTTATAAGTTTTACAATTATACTTATTCGGCGAGGCGGAATTAAGTGTTGTGAAGCGAAGGCGTAGTCCATATACATTTTATTAGAGCGTACGGTGGTGCCGCACCTGCCCAATAAAAAGAAAAAATGATTGGGGGCGTGACACTTCGTCAATGGAACCCAATCCATTCCTACAATAAATGTCGTAGCTCCTCCTTAGAGTTAACATTCGTCCATGGAGCATTGCAACGGATGATGATTCATGCTTTCATGTTCACTCGCACCCTCGCACTCACAACCAAGAAACATTCTAACAGTTTACAATTCTTGGACACAATCACACCCAACAAAACACACAAGAAATTATCAAATTCAATGCTCCAATAATTAGAAAATAAACAATCTCATACACTAAATAATCTATGTACAAAGTATAATAACCTTTAGGTCCCTCTCATTTTCCCGGTCTTTCGGTCAAGGAATCAGGCTAAAATAGGCACTGATACCATCATACAAATTGAGAGATGATCAGAGAGTAAGATTGTTTACAACACAAGTCATATACTATATTTTTTATTGATTTCAATGGTTACATATTTATAGTATATAAATTACTAATTATGACAAATCTAGATCTTAAGAAAGTAGATCTAGATAGGTAATACAACTCACACATAGGAAAACAATTACTTCTAGATTGACACTTAGGGACTGACACAACACATGGAAGCAATACTTCCAACATGTTATACTAGGGAAGCCATATAAATTAAATTGATAGTAAAGTCTCAAAACATTTATTTCATTATACATCTCATATTGCTAAAATTAAAATAATCATAAAAACTAACTAATTTATAACTTTTTTGTTTTAACAACCTAGATCCATCTTAAGTCTAAACCTATTTAAGAGTCAAATCTCTTGTGGTGTAAACATTTCTTCAAAGTTTACAAAGTTTGAGTTTAAAAATTTAAATTTTGGCTATTAAAACATCATAGTTTGAATCGAACTAGTAAAAAAAAAATATTAATTTATATGTTTAATTGCAAAATAAATTATTTTTTAAAAATTTTGTCATCTAAATTATATAAATTCTAATAATTAATATCCAATTTTCTAATTTTATAATTTAATTAAAAAATAAAACTGCATATTTGAAGTACAAACTTTAAAATTTCAAAATTAACACTGATAATTGTCCTTTCACTCTAACAAACCAAATATCCTCCTCTAAAAGGAGATTTTTAAGACTCCAAAATGTGACTAAAACACGCATGAAATGTGACAAAAATAAATAAAAACGTGCAATCATTTTGAATTCTATACCCAAGTTGGCCTATCTGTCATTTCCTTAATGTCCCCGCAGTTTTTCTCTCTTGGAAATAGCCCTAGTGCAGTCTGCAAACAGGCTTATACGGATTTTTTCTCATTCGTGGTTGAACGCCGTTATCTGCTGTAGCTAGAGACCAAGCTAATTAATACTGGGGTAGCTCAAGACCAAGCTAATTAATACTGGGGTTTACATCTGGTAGTGATAAGCATTTTCTCTGTTGACCTTTTCCACATACAATTGTATTTAAAAGAAAAAAATTATGAAGATAGAAGAAAAGCTGCATATTTAAAAAAAAAAAATGAAAATTAACCCTGAGTAGGCTTTTTTCACTCCAACAACCAAATATTATCTTTAAAAGGAAATTTTAGAAAATCCAAAGCGTGAGTAAAACACACCTGAAATGTATGACAAAAGTAAGTAAAAAATGCAATAATTTTCAACACTATATCCATGTTGGGCTATCTCTCATTTCCTCAATGTTTGTAGTTTTTATGTCTTGGAAATAGTGCAATTCAATACAGTCTGCAAACAACATTATCCAGATGTCTTTCTCATTCTTGGTCAAAGGCGGCTATCTGTTGTGGCTCCAAACCAAATTCATCATTAGTAAGGTTTACATCCAATATTGATAAGCATTTTCTCTATTAATCCTTTACACGTTAAATTGTATATTTTTTAAATTCATGATAGATTGTTTTTTCTTCTTTTGCAGTTTGTAAAACGCTATGTAGGCTTTCTCAAAAAAAACCCAATTGGCTTGCATTATTTTTTGGGCTATTTTTAAGTCTGTTGTAGATTTCAGAAATATTCCAGATCCTATAGATATGAACTTGAAAATTACCAAAATATTCTGGAATCTGATAGACATAGACTCAAAATCTATAATCTACTTAAACTCACTGATTTTTTCCATCCCAAACTTCAGAAAATAACCTACATTCAGTTAGGTTCCAGTTAAAATTCCATCTTATCCATGGACGTTGATGGGGTCTTTGAGCAACAGGAAATCCCCTAAGTTAGATTGGAACCGTGTGACTTCTGACATCATGGACGTAGAACCGTGTGACTTCTGACATCATGGACGTAGTACTGTTTCAACTACCCATGAGATCCATAGTTACCTCTATCATAGAGGTTATACTGTTTCGACTACCCATGAGATCCACAGTTAGGTCTTAGTTCATGTATCGTCTAGTAGCAATGTAATGCTCGGCATTTCTGCTGCGCTCCACCCTAATCAAGGTTCAAACAAAAAATTCATTAGAATTTTATGGTTTTAAATAACATTTAAGCATAGAAGAATATTATAGCAAAAACCATGGGTCTTAAAAATCTAGATCTTAAAAACATGAATGTTTATATAACATAATAATATTTATTTCATATTGGCCAAGAGAGCATTTCTTAATGAAATTATTATTATTATTATTAATTAAAAGGATAATATATAAGCTAAGCATATATACATTTTAAAAAATATGAGACAAGATTTTTAATCATTGAGCTTTACTCCTACTTTACAATCATAACCATGTCTTGCCAATACCACATGCCCAAAAAAACATAACTCACTTCATATCACATTTGTTAATATGTTTTTTTTTTAATTAATCAATTTTATTAAAAGAGTATAACTAATTGGATGATAAATAGAAAACACTAGCACAACCATATAAATTAAATGTATATTCTAGAATATTATGCGGAGGTTAAATATGTGACATCCATTATATGTGACATACATTTAATAATTACTGATAATTAAATTAAAATTCTAAAATCCTTATTCCAAAATAGACACACCATAATTATTTATCAAAAGCATGGATCACCAATAGCATGAGTCATTTAACTCCTTCCATCCACAATCATGAAGAAGTCAAGAAAACATTATATTTATTTATTTCATTTCATTTGGTGTTACAACCAAAGTTATGCAAAGTTCTTCGTCATCCCTTAGCAAATTTTTTGTTAATATATTAACTAGATTATATTCAATGTGTATTTTCACCAAATATAGCAACCCATCATGTAGCAATTGCCAAGTCCAACCATATTTGAGAGCAATGTGCCTTGTCATAGAATCTTATGCTAGGTTTTTTCTAAATGAACGATGCTTCAATGTGCCTTGTCATAGAATGATATGCAAGGTTATTTCTAAACGAATGAGGCTTTGACTTGTCATAATGCAACACATATTTGTCTTGTTTTATTCCTATCTCTCCTAGGAATTGTTGCACCCAAAAAAATCTCTTTGCAAGATGATGTTTCAACTATGTAATATGCCTCTACTATTGAGAGTGATCTTATTATTGTAGTCTAGAGACCTAAGACACTACTACACTTGTAAAAGAAATAAATAACTAGTGTTGTACTTTCTAGTGTCCACATATCTAGCCATATTTGCATTTATATAACCTTCAAGTATCAATTTTTATTACCAAAATATAAACAACGATGACTAGTCCTTTTGAGATACCTCAAAATCCACTTCACCACTTGCCAATGTTGTTTGCCTATATTTGTAAGCAACCCACCCACCACTCCCAATGAATGTGAAATATTTTGCTATGTACATAACACTACATACATCAAGTTTCCAATGCTAAAGGATAAGGAATTTTACCCATTAAAACATAACTATGAATATATAAAGGCAACAACACATGAACACCATAAATTGTCTTGGAAACACTTACGGGAAAATCAATTTTGAATAACAAATCTATTATTGTTTGACAAATAACAATACATAAAAACAGCAACACATGACCATAAATTATCTATAAAACCTGTAGAATTTCCCACTGTACATCAATAGATTATGCAATATACTAAAGCAAAATACAAGACCTACTTCTACAACAAACTTGCAAAAGCTTAATCAAATTTGAGCAAGATCAAATAGAACTCATATAACTGAGAATGATAAATCGATCACACATGAACACAAAAGAATACTCTGGGGAAAGCCTCAGCTAGAAAACCCCAATCTCTGTATTATCATACAAATGGAAACATGTTCAGATTACACAAAGCATCAACTCACAAGCTATCCTGCTCTAAGTACAATCCAACAATACAACTCACAGACTGAATAGACACAAGATATGCCTTCAATCAACCCTTCAAGCCTCTTATTTCCTTGCGCAGTTTTCCTTGGGGTCCAATGCTGCCACCTGTGTGAATTGGCCTCATCACACACTCATCAAAATCCTAAAGTAACTGCGCAATCTCCAGAGAATGAATTCCTTCTGCATGCAAGAGATATCCTCCATGGAATATTCCTGCAACTGATAGTATATTGTCCCATCATCTAATCTCAACTGGGTCTCTGTCTGAACTAACATGCATGAGTTATTTATGAGAGAATATTCAGTTATCTTAAGTGCAACAGTTAGGTGCATGCATGCATTAACTAACCGAACTCACAATTAGTTCAACAAACTATGTGAACTTATCTAACTAGACTTAACTCAGTTAACTGAGCTAACTAATTACAACTCAAAGTAAAACTCATCGTGATTTCCTTTAATCAAGGGATAACTTCCTCAATCAATGGAGAAACTATTGCATGTCTTCACATAGACTTCATGTTTGATTTTCTACAACTAATTAACACAAAATGAACTAATTAATTATTTTACAAACAACTGTTAAGATCAAATTCAAATTTTCATTATCAAATTTAGGTTAGGGACTAACTAAAATTGGAATGTATCCCAAAATGATATTTATAGCAGTGCTAATTTTAGCACTTCTATTTTTAGCATTTCTTGTTTCTATTTTCAACAGTCCCTCTCAACAAGAAAGGGATTATCAGTAAACCCAATCCCGTCTCTGTGGGAACTTTCATTTTTACAATGCCTTAGTCAAAATATCTACATCATGTTCCTCAGTCAAAACATACAACAACAACATGATCCTCTTGACCACACAATCTTGAAGATGGTGATATTGGATATCAATCTGCTCGGACCTGTCATGAAAAATTAGATTCTCAAAGAGTTTGATAAAACTCTAATTATCGTAGTAGATCACAGTTGGATCCATCCTCTGACCAAACAATCCCACTAGAATCTTCCGCATGCAAATGGCCTCACATGTTGCTTGAATGGCAGCCATGTATTCAGCCTCTGCTGAGCTAAGTGCAGCTAACCTATGTTTCCTGCTATACTAGGAAACTACTACTGAACCAAGGTTGAAGATTCCTTCAGAAGTCCTCTTCCAGTCTGATGGACTCCCTACCCAATCTACATATGTGAAGCCCTAAAGCTTCACCCCCTCTACCCATCTGTACCAAAATCCATACTAAGATGTGCCTCTAAGGTATCTCAACACATGCTTCACTGCCTTCCAAAACAACTTGGTAGGCTGAACCATAACTTGACTCAGCTGGTTCACCGTGAAGCATAAGTCTGGTCATGTGTTCACTAGATATATCAGTGAACCCACAAGTTGTCGATAAATAGTAGTAGCTACTACCTTACCTGAAGTAGCATCCTCCTTCCTCCAGTTCCCAGCTAGAGGAGTATGCATGGGCTTGCACTTCTCCATGTGGAAGTGCCTGAGTATCTCATTGGCATACTTGCCTTGAGACACAAATACTTCACCATCTTTCTGCCACACTCCCATGCCTAAAACGTAGTGCATAAGACCCATGTCTTTCATCTCGAACTCTCTTGTAAGGTCTTCCTTGCAAGACTTTATCAACTGATCATCACCTGTCAAAATCACATCATCCACATAAAGAACAATGATCAATGGCTTACCTTCTACCATGATGTGGTAAAGGTTTGCATCTACTTCACACTTGGTGAAGCCCAACCCAGTGAAATAGTTGTTGATCCTGGTGTATCAAGCACGAGGTGCTTGTTTCAGCCCATACAAGGCCCTCTTTAGTCGACACACATGCGACTCACGATCGAATGTCTCGAAACCTTTTGGTTGCTCAATGTACACCTCTTCCTCAATCTTCCCATTGAGGAACGTGGTCTTCACATCCATCTGATGGATCTTCCAACCCATCTGAGCTGATAGTGTTAACATCGATCTGATGGATGAGTACCTTGCTACAGGAGCAAAGGTCTCATCATAGTCAATCCCCTTGACCTGTGAGAAATCACGGGCAATAAACCTTTCCTTATGTTTCTCAACACTGCCATCAGCTGCCTACTTTACCTTGTAAAGCCATCTAGAACTCACCATTGACTTGTCCTGAGGTCTTGGGACAACATCCCACACACTGTTCTGAATGATAGAGTTGTACTCCTCTACCCTTGCATCAACCCAGAATGGTTAGTGCCCTGCCTCCTCGAATGAAGAAGTTTCAGTCTCTACACACTCCCCAACCAAGGCCATGTAACCATTGTACCGCTCGGGTGACCTCCTCTGTTTGCACTGAGAATATTGTTGTCCCACATTCTCTCGCACATCCATCATCAACTTGTCAACTTCCCTTGAGTGTTTTCGCCCATCTCTGGAAGACTTGGTAGGAGTATATGTCTCCACTCCTGGATTCTCTGCATGCAACTGCTCTGCGTCAATCTGAGGTTCCTCCTCCTTAGGAACTGAAAGTTCCTCCTCTGCATGCAACTTGAGCTCCCTCTCAATTGATACTCGCATGGCTTTCTGCTCGTCGAACTTAAAATCTCTGCATACCACTATCCTTTAACTAGTAGGTAGGTACACATGATAGTTGTGGGGTGTATCAATGTACCCCACAAGTATTCGCAACTGAACTATTGGATCTAGCTTCCTCCAGGAATATTTGGTCACATGGAAATAAATCAATGATCCAAAGATCCTGAAGTGACTCACATCTGGTCGCTTCCCGGAAAAGGCCTCCATAGGTGTCTTCATCCCAGTATACGGTGTGGGCTTCTGCAAGTATATTGTTGTATTGCATGCCTCGGCCCACAAATGAAGTGGTAGGCTTTGGTCATGCAACATCGCTTGAGTTGCTCCCATAATCGATCTATTCTTCCTTTCGGCCACCCCATTCTGCTATGGGTTATGGGGTGTCGTCAACTCTCGTTTAGTTCCTTCTATAGAACAGAAGTCCTCTAACTATAGGGAGACATACTCTCCACCATTGTCGCTACGCAAGGCTTTTATTTTCTTTCCAGATTGTTTCTCTACTAAGGCTTTAAACTCACAAAACCTCAAGAAGGTATGATCCTTCTTTTGCATAAAGTACATCCAACATCTATAAGAAAAATCATCAATAAAGATAACATAGTACCTTTGTTTAGCTGTGGAGGTTGTAGAGAATGGTCCACAAACATCTGTGTGAACTTTCTCTAGGATTGCTCCAGCTCCACTGTGTCGATCCTGAAAAGAAGATTTCGCATACTTACCCAAGTCACAACCTTTGCATGTATCTTCCTACTCCAGTTTTCCCTTGGGAAGTTTGGTAGAAATTTGTTGTATGATCTTCAAGGCCCAATGGTGCAAGTGGCCCAATATTCTATGCCATAGCTCACCAACTTTTTGGCTTTGCACCACCTCTACTTTGGAACTCAATGCATCACAGGGGTCTACCTCCAGCTTGTAGGGATTATTTACTTGAATCCAAATCCTCTTGGTTTTTCCAGTACCGATATGCCTCAGGAATATATTTCCTTTACTAGAGACTACATCATAGCCTTTATCTTCTATCATAGTGAAAAACACAAGATTCTTCCTCAAACCCGATACATACTTTACATCACTCAAGGTGAGAGGAGCTCCATGCTCCCTCTAAAACACAACTATACCTTCACCTGAAACATGGTACTTTCCATCA
>APFE030275608.1:0-16306 GCA_000404065.3 Pinus taeda
TATATCCGTAAAACCTTTTTTAAATTAAAAACACTTGAAAATAATCGTTAACACTTCAAAAGATTTAATCTTCTGAACACATAATAAGATTAAAATTTAAAATAAATATATTTTAAATCGATTCATAATTTAAGGCTCATTCTTTCACTGGATGCAAACCTAACTCGAATACACGTGCATTCATACTCGAAAATTTATTCAAATGACTTTTTGAAAGCCCGCAATTACTTTATTGCATCCCACGTGTTAACTTCTTCTAAATATTAAAAATAGCCTTCAATCTTCAAGTTCATCATTAAATTTGGACCATATATACTATATTGACTTTATTGGAAAGGTTATCCACGGCTAAAGATTGGTGCTCAAAGTTTGGCCGATGTGTTGGACATCACTGCTACTCACTTGAGTGTTTTATATTATGATGAATTTTTTATATAGGTTGGAAAATTAATTATAATTTAGTTGTTAAATTAATAGCGAGGATAATGTAGGTTAACTTATTATTATTCAAGAAAAATAGTGTTATCTAGAATAATTAGCAGGTAGTTTGTAAGGGGCAGGTTTTCACTCTAGCTAAATATTTCTGAGTGTTGGGCAGTGACTCTCAGAAAAAAAAAAACTTTTAACTAAACAAAAACAATTTTAGAACATACTCCAAAAACATCATCATAATAAAATTTACCTAACATTTTTTAAAATGATATCATCTTAATTTTAAAGATATTTATATCTATCATGACAGATCATCTTTAAAATATTATTGTTATTATTTAGCATGACCTTTAATAAGAACATGGCATAGTTTATGTTGAAAACAATGTTTCCTTCCATGGATAATAAGTGAAGAACTCAAAGCTTAAAAAACCATTTTGAACACAACACATAGATGAAAGACCTGTGATGTGACATGACTAATTTTAAACCTAAGGTGAAGATCATGTAAAGCGAAAGTTGAGCTGAGGTGACAACGACCAATATTTGACAGTCCACAGGTGCACAGGGTTGTGTATATATATTATTGGATGTAAAGTGTATATTGCGATAGCAACCCATTATATTTATTAGTTTATATGTGTATTAATGCAAAATTCATAATGTTATAAGAAGTGTCGGAGGAAATAGTGTATTTTTTGTTTTTCTAGAAAGGTAGAAACAAAAATTATTTTATTTTAGAATGTGAGGCTTCTAAATATAATAGGGAAAATTATGTAGATATGTTGATAACTAGTTTTTGGGGTAATCTATTTAGCAATGGTTTTTTGAGAAGCTGGGCTTCACATAAAAAGGATTAACACATCAAATCGATGAAAAAGCAATCTTTCCTATATGCTATTTTTAGCTTAATAAATGTTAAAATATTTTCTTTTTTTCTTTGTACACTTTTATATTTAAGAAAATATATTATTTAACAATAAGCACAATTATATTTATTGTAGAAGATAATGGAGAATATCCTAGAATAGGTAGAGTTGGTTCACGTAGCCTCGGGATAGGAATCAATTTCTATTTTTTAGGATGCTGTTCTAACTTCCCTAAAACCATGTATTCTATTTAATGTGTAATGTTGATGAATAATGTAGAGTGTTCTGCAGAGCTAGACTCTCCTAGTTCAGAGTCTCTTTCGTAGAGCTAACTAGTGGATTTTATTTATTAATACAAACATTGCCATTTTATCATGGTATCAAAGTGTCAGGGCTGAGGAACCTGTACGCTAGCTGGTGGGTGGTTCTTTGAACCAAAATAGTCACAGGTTTTATCGATCGTCACATTTTTCTGGCGTATAGATGCGACGGTTGCGACTAGTCTCGGATGTTGGATAGATATCACTGACGATCGTGTAAATCAAAGAAATTGCAAAGGGAGCCAAGAAAAAGGTTGTAGCTATCAAAGAAGCTAAGTGGGGAAGACAAGAACAAGTCTATAACTGACAACAGGAGGTTGTCTGGAGGCTGAGAAGAAAACCACGGAGATTTGCACGTGTGTTGCGAGATCAAACAACAGTGATCTGTCTCTATCATGGATCTGGGTAAATTTAATATCTTTTACCTGTCAATTTTTTTTCTAAATCACCAAGATGAATAACAACATATTTGAAGCATGCATGAACAAGCATAACAAGCTTGTGTTTCCAATTATGCAAATTGGAAGTTTAAGATGCAGACTCTGCTAGAAGCACAGAGTGCTTGGATGATTCTTAATGGGGACGAGATGAGGCATGCAGCTAGATCAGCGACAGTCCCAGATTGGGATAAATGAGAATGCAGAGCAAAGACAATGTTAAAGATGTTAGAGAAAGAAATTATTATACCACACATCAGAGAAGGTAAGTTAGCTAACAAGACCTGGGGAATTCTGAAGGAGTTGTATGAGATCAGTAATTCAAATTGTCTTTTGTTCCTCAAGAGTAAGATCTTGTCCACGAAGATGGAGGAGAATGAAACAATTGCTTCATTTGCAGTAAGGATCAAGGATTTAAAAAAATTTATCAAATATTGGTGATACAATGGACGATACAGATCTTGTGACCATTACAATGGATTGGTGTCACTGATGATTATCAGATGTTCATCACTGGGATCAATGCCAGAGAAAAGATCCCACATTTTGAAGAGCTGACAGGTATACTGATGTAGGAAGAAGAGAGGAGATTTTTATTGTGGAAAATAGGTCATATTGCTAGGGAATGTAGGAAAAAGAAGTATCATGAAGAACAACAGAAGCCAAAGAGACATGCAGGTCATCTCGCGAATGGTGATCAGGTGAAGAATTTGAGGTTGTTCATGGCAGATCATGATGAAAATGTTGATGCGGACATTTGGTATGTAGATTCAGGAGTGTCAACGCACATGATAGGGAACAAGCACTGGCTGGAGGATTTTAAAGAGGTAAATGAAGGCACACAGATTTACTTAGGAGATGATAGAAGTCATCAAATTAAAGGATGTGGGAAAATTTCTATCATTCTACCTGATGGTAATATTAAACAAATTTACAACGTAATGTATGTGCCTAGCATAAAAAAGAACTTGATTTCTGTATCAATGATTACATATCAAGATTTGAAAGTTGAATTTTTAAAATCTAACTGTTACATTAAGGATTTTATAGATGGAATGAAGACAATTGCTATAGGAATCCGAATAGAAGGATTGTACAAGTTGGATGTGAGACTTGCACCAGTTTGAGCATTGATAACAACAAGCCTAACTACAGAAGAGCTTTGGCACCAAAGATTCGGCCACATCAGTTACGATGATTTGTTGTTACTACAGAGGAAAGAAATATTAAGAGATCTTCCTATGCTAAAGCAAGTACATAATGATTGTGATGCTTTTAATTTAGGAAAAATGCATAAAGAAGAATTCCCTATTAGATTAGAAAAGAAACAAAGGGATATACTGGAGTTAGTTCACACAGACCTTTGTGGTCCCATGAAGAAAAAATCATTATGAGGTGCAGTGTATTTCCTATTGTTTATTGATGACTGTACGAAGTTTTCTAGGGTGTATTTCTTAAGTAAGAAGAGTCATACATTCGAATACTTTAAGCAGTTTAAAAATATGATTGAAAGACAAATAAGGAAACAGATAAAAATGCTTCGTTCTGATCAAGGGGGAGAATATAGGAAAGATGAGCTGATGAGATATTGTAAAGATCATGGAATTTTGTAGTAGTTTACAGTACCCCATACTCCACACCAAAATGGAGTAACAGAAAGGAAGAACAGGACTCTGGTGGAATGTGCAAGAAGTATGCTTGAAGGTAAGAATCTTTGAAATGGTTTTTGTTCTAAAGTAGTGAGTACTGTGTTTTATTTAAAAAATATGAGTCCTACAAGAAGTCTTGAGTTTAAAACTCCTTCTGAAGCTTTGTATGGATATAAGTTTGAAGTAAAACACTTAAGAATATTTGGATGTAAATGATTTTCCCACATACCCAAGGAAGATAGAAATAAATTAGACTCAAAAGCCATCAGATCCACTTTTATAGGGTATCGTTCGTCATATAAAGCATACAGATTATTTAATCCCTCTACTCACAAGATCTTTGTTAGTACAGATGTTAAATTCCATGAGTAGGATAGTGAAGAAACTAATGAGAACTATGATGGATGGGACATTTCGTACATTGAGGAAAAAAATGCAGCGAACAATTAGGGTCAGCAACAAACAAAGGCACATGATGAACAACAACAACAATAGCAACAACAGCATTCGCAGCAGCAATAGCAGCAACAAGAACAATAGGAAGAAATAAGGTTGGAAACCACCACCCCACCACTCAAGAGATTAGGTAGGAAAGCTCAAATGCTTGCAAGATATAAGGAAAATGCTTTTATAACTAGTATGATGAATGTTGTTGAACCATCTAGTTATAAAAAAATTAAATGAAAGTAATAAATGGAAAATATCCATGGAACAGGAATATGATTCAATAATCAGATGGAACTATAGAAAAACTGAAAGCTAGGTTGGTTGCAAAGGGGTACACACAAAATGAAGGGATAGATTATGAGGAAAGCTTCGCCCCTATAGCTAAATTGAATACCATGAGAATGTTAATTGCCTTAGCTACCATGAAACATTGGATGATGCACCAACTAGATGTAAAGTCTACATTTCTAAATGGAGAACTAAAAGAAGAGGTTTATTTAGAGCAAATGGAAGGATTTGTCCAAAAGGGAAAAGAACATTTAGTCTGTAGGTTGAAGAAAACACTCTATGGACTAAAACAAGCTCCCAGGTTATGGTATGAGAAAATTGATTCATTTTTCTACAAGATGGCTATCATAGAAGTAAGAATGACCCTAATCTTTACACCATGAAAGATGAACAAGGGTGCGTAGTGCTGATTTCATTATATGTAGATGATTTTATAATTACAGATGATGCTATATTTATGATTGATGAAATCAAGCAGCAGATGTCACAGATGTTTGAAATGAAGCATCTCGGTGAACTCAGATACTGTTTAGGTCTCGAAATCTGGAGAGATTTAGGTTAAACATTTATGTCTCAAGCAAACTATGTCAAAGGCCTATTAGAGAAGTTCAGAATGGATCAGTGCAAGTTTGATTTGGTACAATTGTAGTAGAACATCAAATTGCAGTGTGAGGATGGCTCAAAAGCGGTGGATGCAAAACTTTATCAACAGCTGATTGGGAGTTTAATCTACCTAACCACCACTAGACCTGATTTGGCTTATGCAATGAGTGTGTTAAGCCAATTTGTGTCTAAGCCACTTGAAAGCCACTGGAATGTAGTGAAGAATGTTTTGAGGTATCTACAAGGTACTATAGATTATGGAATTATTTACACTGACTCTTTTGATGTTAGACTAGCAGGATTTGCAGATTTAGATTGGGCAAGGAATGTAGATGATCGTGGATCTATAATAGGATATGAATTCAGTCTTGGATCCGCGGTGATCACTTGGAGAAGCAAGAAGCAAAACACAGTCTCCGTGTCCTCAACAGAAGCAGAGTATTAAGTCATGTGTGCAACAACGTGTGAGGGGGTTTGGTTGTGGAGACTTCTCCAAGATGTTGGGGAAGAATAGACAGTTGCAACAACAATTAGATGCGACAATAGAAATTCAATCAAGCTGGCCAAAAATCCGATGTTTCACGAAAACAAGAAACATATTGATACTCAATTTCATTTTATCAGGGAGAAAGTGCAATCTAAATAAATTCATTTAGAATATTGTAATACATATGATAATGTTGCAGACATTTTAAGTAAGCCCCTTGGAAAAGTAAAAATTTCAAATGTTTAAGGAGATGTTAGGCATATATGTGAACCCATTCTCCATTAAGAAGGAGTGTTGAAGATAATGGAGAATATCCTAGAATAGGCAAAGTTGGTTCACGTAGCCTCAGGATAGCAATTAGTTTCTATTTCTTTGGATGCTGTCCTAACTTCCCTAAAACCATTTATTCTATTTAATGTGTAATGTTAATGAACAATGTAGAGCGTTCTCCAGAGCCAAACTCTGTTGGTTCAGACTCTCTTTCGTAGAGTTGACCAATGAGTTTTATTTATTAATACAAACATTGCCATTTTTATTATTTACCCATCCATACCTTCACTAATACATAGTGGCATATATACTATTAAATTTAAGCCAATACGTTATCTAACAAAACAATAAACCTATACAAAGTGGCATATATACTATTAAATTTAAGCAAATACGTTATCTAACAATAAACCTATAAAATCTTAAATATACATTCTCTAGGCTATTTTTCAAAACAGCTATTTACTACGCAATTTGATATACATTTGTGCGGTATATTCCACTATTCATTGCTATTTAGTATCGATGGCTCACTCCTGGTTAATGTAAATGGCTGAGCACAATCAGATTTTATGCCATGAAATGTATAAAATTAATATACGTTTAGTTTGGATTTAAAGGTTTGTTTCGATTTTTTTTCACAGATGTGTGATTTATGCTATCACATTACATGAATATTGAGATATTTAATAATCCCCACGTTACGTTTATTTGAAATATTTCTTCGAGAAATTGATTAGGATGATGGAGTTTTTGGGGTACTCCATTTTTCAAAAGGTTCAATGATGACGTTGCATTACATGAATATCGATATACTTCCAAATCTAAAATTTGGTGATGTGGTGAGCAATGTTTTTGGATTGCGTTGTTTGTGTTTGATTTTCACATTCTTCAAGCGGGTACATATATCTAAAGTGGCTTTTAAGCCTGTGGAATAAACAATTTTCTTATTTTATTGCACACGTTACGCATCAAAGTGAGCGCAAAACTAAAATTAACTTGGTAAATAAATTCAAACATAGAAAATAATGTTGGATTGAATGTTTGCTTGCTATTCAAATTTGTTGAGATGGCATGATCTATATATATGGGTGCCTTGAAATTTGTTCATTATTGGAGTTTATAAAAAAATTGTCATATATTATGAATCATACATATTAATTTGAGATTAATTATTTGTTTAAATCCATTTTAATTCCAGATTCATCAAGTATTTAGAAAGATCAAATATTTTGAGGTGTAAACTTTTTTTTTAGTGTAAAATTTGTTGGAAAGATAGAGGAGACAAAGCATAAATAATTTACACAAAACATGATAGTTACAATGAACCCAGTGAAGGGTATTTATCCTTTTCCAACTAGGTACTTCCCTAAAATATCTTGACATGCACCCATATGCAACCACACACTAAAATTCATATATCACTTAACTCGACTTACTCAACAATCAAACGCTCAACCCTCAATCACTCAAAACTCAACTATCTAACTCTCTAATTTAGCCAACTCCACATGCGGGGATAATTGCAATTTCTAACACCCCCCTAATTACAACCATATGACTCAACATGAATTAATTATCACATAAATATGGTTGTTGGTCTATGTCTCACCTAGGCTTACAATGACTCAAGAATTTTATAATTTTGCATTTTCTTTTTCTCTACTTCCAGGTTCTATATCCTCGAAATTGCTTCATTCTCTATTGAATTTTCTTGTTTTAGGCTTTATTCACTTGTTCTTGCTGCAATTTTTCTTTGACTTGTTTTAAACTTGTTCTCAAAAACAATTGGATCATGTCTTGTACACCTTTCTCTTCAAATATTTGTTCAACTATGGACTGCTACCACAATATTGCATCTTCAAAACATCTTCTTCATTTTTCATATTCATGACTCTCTTTTCATCCTATTTCTTGATAGAAAAATCTTACCTCTTCTTGACTCCATTGCTGAAAAATGGTTTCAGTGCATTCAGCTTTGTCTTTCATATCATTCTTTTCAATTTCATAATCATTTACTACTGTTTTTTTCCTATAATCTACACACTCAAGATCATTATTTACTAGTTCATTCAATTCTTTTATTCTAGTTGTTTCTTTAAGACTCACTTCATTTTGTTCTATTGGTTTATAAATCCATTCTTCAATGAGCTTCAAATTTTAATTAAACTTATTAAAAACCTTGTTTTCAACTTTTTTTCCTATGCTATTCTAAACACTTGCATATTAAAAGACAATGTTAAAAACATCTTTCATATGACTCTATTCAGTGAGAGCTTCCTGCTCTACATCTGCCTTCTTTTCAACTGCATAGAGGTTGTCTTCGAATCTTATGATGTTAGTGGATATTCTCATAAAAAACTCTTCAATCACTTTACCATGTTCTTGATCATCAACTCTTGCTAGATGACATACTCCTTCATGAGCAGTTCCAACTGGTTCATATCTTGCTACTACAGTGGTAGCTTCAACCTTCAATGTTTCATCAAACATCGTGATTACCGTATTGTCACAATAAATCCATGTTTCGAAAAAGAAACCACACATATCATCAACATAATGTTCATGCACACTATGGTGGGATATCTGAGAATGCATGCGCTCATTATCAATTTCATTTGGAATTGACATATAACTTTGTGGTCATCGTCCACATGTGTTTCATCACAGTGGGATTCACAATCATCTACATCATCCACGTTACAGTGGATTCCTTGAGCATTAATATTATCTTGATATGTTTCACACACAAGGGCTTCAACTTCTCTCTCTACAAAATGTGTTGCATCTTCTTCATCCATATGCATGCTTGCATAATGGGTTTCAATCTTATGGTCTTGAAAACCATCAACCACTTTTGAGTGAGATTTTCCAAGCTCTATTTTCCTCTCAAAGTCTTGCTCATCTATGCTTAGATCTACGACTAACTTCTTTGTTTGTGACATAAATTATTGTTGCATGTCACTCACCCTTGCGCCAAACTTTGCTTCCAAGAACTTCCAAGCTTCCTTGGAAGTTGTAGCTTTTGCTACCTTGCACAAACACTTCTCATCCGATGTCTGCTTTATAAAATTTAATGCTAAAGCATCGCATACTTCATCATATGGGTTATTAGACTCGTATTTAATTAACTCTTTAGATTGAAAAAAAAAATTAACATCTTGATAAAGCAATGATCAAAATATTTAACTGTAAACAAAGGAGGTGATAGCAGATCAAAGTTACACCAATCACCCTCAATTTCCTCCTTTTCTTCTGTTAGACTTCTTAGTTTTTCGGTTGCAGTTTGAATCTTTCTAACCATGGAAATGATATTTTCCTCTTCTTTTCAAATTATTTTTGTAATATGCTTTAGTTGTGCTTTGCGACCCATGATTGTGGTCGTTCCTCTGTTTTATGATTGCTTTGTTGATTCCATGATGTTGTCTTCCATATTGCCCTCGAAAAAAAATATGATGGTTTGACGAGAGGAATGAGAGTGATTGACACGGGAGCTCCTCTAAGTGTTCCAGTTGGGTGGACCTACTCTCGGACGAACTTTCAATGTTCTTGGAGAATCTGTCGATTTTTCAATATGCGCCCCTGTAGGGCACAATCTTCACCAAAAAACCTGTCATGGTGACTTTGACTTTCTATCAAACTTCAAACCTTAGGCCAATGATTCCATGGCTCCAAGATTCTCTGCAAACCAACGTACAGACTGCTATTGGATTATCACTTGGCAGCTACGGAAATACATTCGATTTTTTAAAACCTTAAGTTCTCTCTATGACTATGGCCTTTCAAAAAAACTTTGTAGAGTTTTAAACTTCAAACTTTAGTTCTCTCTATGGATACGCCCTTTCAAAAATCTTTGCAGATATTTGAAGCATGTGGAGTGGCTCTTGATGGTCATTCTTGCTCACCACTCACAACGGTGTGGGAACAGTAGCGAATGCCACATAGCTCTACAACTAGGGTAGTGGCCCTCTTCTTATTTAAAAAAAAAGATTGACAACTACAATTGTGTTGTGTCAGTGATTTCTGCCAATCGTAGCAGCATCTCTCTAGGCTGCTTACAACCCTTATAATTCTCGAACTGGGTGGTAGTGGCTCTTAGTGGAGGTAGCGGTGGAAAAAAAAAACTTGTATTCTAGGATTTTCTTCTCTACCGTGTTTTATAACTCATCCTCTTGCTCTGCAAGTTGTTACATGCTTTTAGCTCTTTTTCAACTATCTTCTGATTTTCCATTTTAACTCTTAAAACCTTGCTCTGATACAAATACGTTGGAAAGGAGGAGGAGACAAAGCATAAATAATTCACACAAAACATGATTCTTACAATCAACCTAGTGAAGGGTATTTATCCTTTTCCAACTAGCTACTTTCCTAAAATATCTTGACATGCAACCATATGCAACCACACACTAAAAGGCATATATCATTTAACTCAACTTGACCCAACACTCAAACACTCAGTGCTCTATCACTCAACACTTAGTTAACACACTCTCTAATTTAGCCAACTCCACATGCAGGGGTAATTAAAATTTCTAACAAAATTTGAGGAAAATATTGCACCTCAAGAGATTTGATCCCTCTCGGTCCTAGATAGATCTGGGGTTCAGATGGATCAAGTCTAGTTTCGGTCATGAAAGGTCATACAAAATTTGTTAAACATCTAGTTATACCGACCATTTTAAATATGTTAAATATGTATAATATTAATTTGGTCAATTTAATTTTAAATTTGTTTAGTTACCTCAGTTTGTTGAGATGAGAGACTATTAATAACAATGATGAAAAATGATGAAATAAATTTTTTGAATGAAAAGTGACAATATAACATTGTTGAATGAAACAAAATGTTAGTAATAAGAATGTAGTCAATTAAAAAAAATATTCATTGTCATCAATCTCAAACTATTTTCTTCTAATGATCTTATTAACATACCTATTATTTTTTCCATCTTTTCATATCGATCATATGAAAAGGTAGTCGAAATCATAGACCATTCAAATATTTAACTCGAGCTATTGTAGTAAACACCATACTTTATCTCTCTTTCTCTCCAATATTAATAGTAGCTTTTTTCAAAGTCGATCATTGTAACTTATGGAGTGTTAAATCCCAAATAATTTTCAATGATAGTTGTTTTCTATTGCCTCATTCAAAGTGACTATCAATGTTGAATGATGGAAAATCGTAATAATAAGAATGTAGCCAATTACAAATAGTTTACAATTTCAAGAAGGAAACATTTTGTGTAAGTGAACATTTTACTTAGGATGAAAATTCAAGTATTTTATTTATGGTTAGATAACTATAACATTGGAGTCAATGCACACCATCAATAGATTTTATGTGCTTACATCGAAATCAATCTACACTATTAATCTAATTACTTTGAAATTAATGTACATCATACATCTAGTTGCATCAAATCAGAAATTGATATCTACATTGAAATAAATGCATTTAATGAAAACCAAATAAGATTAGAAATAAAAATCTATACTAAAATCAATGCATCTAGTCCAATCAATAAAATAGGCTTAGAAATCAACAACTACATTGAAATGAATGTATCTAATACAAGCAATCAAATAGGAATAGAAAATAATATCTAGATTGAAATCAATGCATCTAGTGTAATCTTTCATATAGGATGAGAAATTAACATCTACAATGAAATGGATGAATCTAATGCAAGAAATCAATTGGGATTAGAAATAAATAAATGCACTCAAATCAATGCATCTATTTTAGTGAAAAACCAAAATATTCACGACTTTCTAGATCTAACTTCTATATACGTATTTCTCTCTACGTGTCTCTTTCTTCTTCCTTCTCTCTCCACCTTTCATCTATGTTTCTATCTTCCTCCCTCTCTCACCCATCTCTCTCTCTCTCAACCTCTCGCTCACTCTCTTTATATCTATGTTCTTCCTGCTCTTCCCCTGCCATATATATCTATATCTCCCTCCATCTATCCTTATTTGTCCCTCTATCTCCACCCCTAAACACATGTCACACCCTCTACCTCTCCATATCTATCTCTCTTCCTCCTTCTCTCTACATCCTTCATCTATATCTCTATCTCCCTCCATCTCTATTTCTTTGTCTCTCTATATTATCTCGTAAACACACACACTCTCTCTCCATATCTATCTATCTATTTATATTTCTCTCCCTCTTCCTCTCCCTCTCTCTCTTCCCCTTCTCTCTCCATATTTATCTCTCTCCCTCCCTCCCTCTCTTTGTCTTTCTCTTATTCCCCCACTCTCCCCTCCATCTATATCTCTATCTCCCTTTGTCCCTCCTTATTTTTTTCTCAATCTGACCCCCTAACATGCACACTCTCTTTCCATATCTATCAATCTCCCTCTCCCTCTCTCTCTCTCTCTCTCTCTTCACCTCCTCTCACGATGTATATCTCTCTTCCTCTCTCTTCTTTTCTCTCTCCTCCCTCCATCTATATCTCTATCTCCCTTTATCTTTCCTTCTCAACCCAATTTACACACCTCTCTCTCTCTCTCTCTCTCTCTCTCTCTCTCTCTCCCTCTATATATAATAAAATATATATATATCTCAACCTCCTCCCTTTTCCTCTCCCCCATCTCTCTCACTCCCTTGCTCTATCTCTTCCACTTATCCCCCTCTCTCTACTTTTCTCGATTTCTTCCCTCCTAGTCTCCTCTCTCTCCATCTCTCCTTTGTCACTCCCTCTCTCTCCCCACCTTTCTCTCTCTATGTTTTTATTTTTCCCACCCGTTCTCCCCCTTTAACTCTATCTCTCTCTCCCTCTCTCTCCTTTCTATATTCATTCCTCTCTCTCCCTTCATCTTCCACCTCCCTTTGTCTCTCCCCATCATTACTTTCCCTTTCTCTCCTCTCTATATTCCTTCCTCTCTCCCTTCATCTCCCACCTTCCTTTATCTCTCCCCCTCATTACTCTCCCTCTCTCTCTAGCCTCCAACCCAGTCATTATCTCCCTCCCTCTCTCCTTCTCTCTCTCTTTTACTCTTCCCCCTCCATATCTATGTCCCCCACTCTCTCTTCCCATTCTATCCTTATCTCTCTCCTCTCTTCCACACTCTATCCATCTCTCCCTTGTCACTCTCTCTCTCTCTCCACCTTTATCTCTCAATTTCTTTTTTCTTCCCTTGCACTCTTTCCTCCTCCAAATACATCTCTCTCTCATTCCTTCTCTCTTCCCCCCCTCTCTCTCTTTCTTCGCCACTCTCCCCTCTCTCCCACCTCTGTCTATAGACATCTCTCCTGCCTCTATTTACTATTTACATTAGACCTACACATTTACCCTATAGTAAGTTGTAGAGTTCCTCTAGACATAATAAAAACATTACACATAATCTCTATAATCTCTACACAAATAATTAGGGTTTTTTACAAAGATATTTTCCTAGAACTATGAGATAGAGGTTCGTGTGAGATCACGGAAAGATAGGAAGACTCTGAATTACATAGATGGAATCAAATGTTCATAGTCAAATAAAAAGAAAAGATCAAATATGGTACCAAAAAAATAGTGAAGGCAATATAGTATGCAGTACAGAGTAACTTAATTTGTGGATTTTGTTTGGAATTAGAGTTATGTTTCAATTTATTAATTGTAGTTTCATTATAAAATATCTTTAAAATATTTTCATCCATTTTAAACCATATACAACATTTTAATTGTTTAATAAATAATAAAGTAAATAGTATATTAAAGAAGAAATAATAACATGGTTGAGAAAAAGCAAATTTATCTATCATTTATTGAATTAAACACACTTTTCAATTCGAATTCCATTAAGCAATTTGAATCTATTATTATATGGTAAAAATAAATTAGAATTCCAAAATAATCAAAATTCCCGTAAATTAACTTGTTAATATTTATCATTATTTACCACATTTTTGGATATGTTGAGTCGGCGATAACAATGTGTTTGTGATAAATGTATAAATGTTGTTGAACCATTGAGGGATTTAGAATCTTTTCTAAAATAAATTATATAAATAAGTGTAGTCTAATTTATAGATTAAATGGCATTTATTATGACATTTTTTCTTGTTAATTTTAACGAAACCCTGTAAATATTTAAAAAAAATTCAGTTTAAGTTGTTTAATGTGTAAAATTCGAGCACCCGAATGGTTTTTTCAGGTGCTGAATCCATTTATGTACTCAAAATGTATTTTAAATTAAAAAAAAAATCACATTCTTACTTGAAATTATAACACTCGATTCTAGTGAAAAAATTGATTTTGTCTATAAATTATACCACTCCATATAA
Source organism: Pinus taeda (assembly GCA_000404065.3). Taxonomy (NCBI): domain Eukaryota; kingdom Viridiplantae; phylum Streptophyta; class Pinopsida; order Pinales; family Pinaceae; genus Pinus; species Pinus taeda. The sequence goes on from APFE030275608.1 coordinate 14,084, forward strand.
ATATATGTGATTGTCAAGCTTGTTTGTAAGTTTTGCATTGACATATCTCCAAGAAATTTCTTAAATAATTAGAACAAATATTTTTTCCTTATGATGAATTTATTTGAGTGTTGTGCTTCATTTAAGATTTTGATTTCTTTAGTTTCAATTTTTTGTGTGTAGATTGTATATACCAATTGTCACTATTATAGTGTTGTTGTTACTACAACATCCTCGTTACAATGTTAATATTAATTTGTTGCAACACCTCTATTAGAGTGTTGATGTTACTTTGTTTCCAAACCCCTTCTATAGTGTTATTATTGTGTTATTTCAACACCCATGTTATAGTTCTATTGTTAAGTTATTGCAACATGTGTACTATAATGATGTTGTTACATTGCTACAACATTACACTTTTGATATAAATCGTATTTTTCCATGTGGCTGAAATGAAGCAATGATTTATATAGTGATCAACGAGTGGTATAAATGTGTTGTAGTCAATAATCGAAAATCAACTAGAGCTCAATGTGTAAAGAATGGTAAAGGTTTCAGGTGAAATGTTTGGGATTGAGAAATAAAATGGAAAAATAGTTTTTATTTATGGAAGCTTAAGATGTGGGATTTGTTGGTACAACAAGGATTACACAAGGCATTATCTAGAAAGAAAAAGGAACCAGTGGATATGTTTGATGATAGAGCTCTTGATACCATTTGATTGTGTTGAGTAGATAATCTATTTTACAATTTTTTGGAAAGGGAATAGTCTTTACATCTATGAAACCCTTTACAAGGTAATTTTTTGGAAAGGAAATAGCTTCTACATGATGAAACCCTTTACAAGTTAAATATACTTAAGAGGAAATTATACAGTCTATAAATGAAATAAGGTACCAAAATTGTTGGTCATTTGAATGAATTTAATACTTTTATATGTCAGTTAACTAGTATGGATGTAAAGATTGACAAGGAAGATAAGACAATGATGTTATTGTGTTCATTGCTAAATCTTGGGATCATATAGTAACTCTCATTGGCATTAGTAAAACTAAATTCTTAAATATAATTTGGTTGTGGGAATATAATTGTCTTAGGAAATGTGGAGAAAGGTTAGTATAAATACCTCCACACAGAAGCAATGGTGGTTGGACACTAAATTAGAGAAAGAGGAGAAAATTCAAATGGAAAGAAGTGTAAGCTTAAGCATTGCTACTATGGTAAAACAACACATCTCAAGGAAGAATGTTGGAAGAGACAAGAATCTGAGATAAAAGTTATTATGATTTACTCTGTTTCAAGTATGGTTGATGAATTTTTATCTATCTAAGATTACTTGCAATATCATGAAGAATGGTTATTGGATTCCAATGGTTAACATTATATGCATGCACATAGGATTTGGATTTCCTCTTATTAATTTGTTGATGGTCATATTCTTCTTATGTGGAATAATATGTCTTGTAAGAATATTTGGTTTGGAAGCATTAATACTAAAATGTTTGATGACATTGTAAGAATGTTTACAGAGATAAGACACACACCTAAAATTAAAAACAAGTTAATTTCTTTGGGAGTTTTTGTTCCTCAAGGTGACAAGTTTAGAAGTTAAGGTGAGCACTAAAATTTTCCAAGGGGACCTTAGTGGTTTTGATAGGCACACAAATTGGGAACATTTACAAGTTAGTAAGGAATACCCAAATAAATAAAACATCACTGGCATCTGAGAAAATATACATGGGATAGATACAAAAGTTTGCTGAAGGTAGCAGGAGAGTATTTTCTTGTAAGCTCAAGAAGTCATTGTTTGAGAAAAAAAAATGTCTGAAGGAATTGTACAAGACATTTGAGTCCTTCATGGTGAGAAAAATATCACTATAGGTGAGTATGAAAATTTTGTTTCAAAAATTTAAATCATATATTCGTTATCTTGTTGTTTATGTTGAAGATATCTTGTTTCAAGGAAAAGTGTTTAGTCAATAGAACAAAGATCGGTCATTTAAGGCTTTTGATATGAAGGAATATAGGCAGGCAAAAAATCCAATTTTTGTCATCCAAGACATAGAGACAAGAAATTGTAAGTTTAGTTATCATATGGGGTGTTGTTTGTGGTTAATTTATCTTCCTAGATGGAGTGATGTATTTATAAATAGATGAGTGATGGTGTGTGTAAGGTGAATTCTAGATGAGTGAAGGTGTGTGATTAGTGGTTTCTAACTACTTGCTGAAAAGGAAAAACTTGAA
>APFE030275611.1:0-26174 GCA_000404065.3 Pinus taeda
AAACACGTAAATTCAAATTAAAAAAAAAAAAAAACCAAAATAATTTTTAAAAATTCAAATTAAAATAAAATACACATTAAAAACATAATAATATAATCTTGTAAAATGTGAATATGAGACCACTGAACAAAATAAACAACTTTTTTCAAAATAAAAATGTCAAAGCAACACTAATATTATAGGTCAAAACCAGCCGCTTAAGTTTGTCTACAGGCGTGGCATGTGTTATATACAAAAAAAATCATTCATAGAAGGCCTCCCAAAGAATAAAAAAAAACACCCCAGTTTCATCAAAGGCCAAGCAAAAGCAAATATTTTTCTTCCATTGCAATGAAAAAGGACATATTGCTCCAAATTATCCAAAACTGACAAGAGACAAACAACAATCTGGGAACAAGAAACAATTTAGTTATAAGAATAAATCTGGAAAGGTAAATATTATTGATCTCCCTTCTAGCTATGAAGAATTAATAGATTTAGAAAATTATTATGATCTAAATGACCAGATACATGTTGTTTATGAAGAAGAAGATCCCGAAGTTGAATATTGCAAAGATCCACACTGTAATGAATGTTTTCAAGAACTCTGTGAATGTAGTGATCTTGACATTTTCAAAATGTAATGCAGTCAGGATGTTCAGACCACTATCAAATGAAATCTTAGATCATGATGAGCTTTCTAGAAATTATTTTACACAAATGGTTAATGCTGATGATCCAAAACTCAAACAAATGTATAAAGGATAGTTGATGACCCACCTTCAACAGTCCAAGTCACAACAATATCAAGAACAACAAAAGTCACAGATAAATCATCAACATAGCTATATTCCTTCTGCAACCTTATTTTCAGCTGATGGTCTAACAAGACAATTCAGACAACAAGCAATTGAAGATGATCTTCCTTAAACACTTCCTGCAATTAGTCAAGCTATCAAAGATCTCAGGAAAGAAGTCAGAGAGAATAGAAGGCTATGCATTGAAGCACATCAGGGGCACAATATACATTCTTTACATGCACAACCCACAAAAGGAGAATCTTCACAGACAGAACAGAAAGAACCAGAAAGGCAGCCTAATCCATATCATGATCCAATGAAAGGGATTTTCAAATTTGAAGACTTTGAAATTCCAGATGAAGAATTTGAAGATCCTAAATCTAGATTAGGAATGAATGCAATGAACGCAGATGTAATGTATTGTGTAAAAATGAAAATCAAAATTGGTTCTTCCATAGAATGGTGGAAGGCTCTAATTGATACAAGTTCAAGATTGAACATAGTAAGTGGCACTGTAATTCCCTATCCTCAAAGAAAAAAGACAAAGTGTCCAGGATTTGTTACTGAAAGTGGAGAAATCAAGACAATGGAAGAAGTTATAATAGATGTCTTCATTTCTCAATCTGAAGGAATTCAAGTTCATGCTCCATTAGTCACAGAGCTTGATTGTGCTATGTACTTAGGAACTCCTTTCCTGAGCAATTTCAGAAGACACGGAAGCACTTATGATGAAAAATCACAGAAATGGGGATATTTTCTTCTCTTCAAAGGTATAGATTATTTCTATCCTTTTATTCATTCCAATTCTCCTAATAGATTGACCAGAATTGATAGGTTACAGAATACCTTGGCAAATATGGAGAAGAAGAAAGAAATGCTCAAGATTGATGAAAATCTTTTTAAAGGAAAATTTGAAAAAGAAATAAGTAAGATCTCTCAGAAACTAAAATCTTGTTGTTCTGAAGATCCAAATGCCTTTTGGCATATTCATAAACATGAAGTAGAATTTCCTTTGAAAAAGGAATTTCATGGAAAACTCAAAAGATCAAAATCAATACCGATGAATTCTAAACAACTTAGGTATTGTAAAGAAGAAATAAAATCCTTACTGCAAAAAGGTTTGATCAGAAAATCTCATAGCCCTATTGCTTGTTTTGGATTTATGTCAACAAACATTCAGAGATTATCAGAAGAAAACCAAGATTGGTAGTAAACTACAAGCCTCTGAATAATATTCTTGATTATGATGCTTATCCCTTGCCAAAGCCCTCAGTGCTTTTGTCTCAGATATCACGGTCAAAAATCTTTTCCAAGTTTGATTTAAAGTCTGGTTTCTAGCAAGTAGGGATAAAAGAAGAAGATAAGTGGAAAACAACTTTTTCAATACCAGAAGGACATTTTGAATGGAATATTATGCCCTTTGGACTAGTAAATGCTCCATTTGCCTTCCACAGGATTATGGATGAAACTTTTGAAGGTATGGATGATTTCTTGAAGAAATTTATTGATGATGTTCTAATTCATTCTGCAGATATTCCCTCTCATATAAAGCATCTTAATATATTCTACAAGAGAGTCAAAGAAAAAGGTATAGTTTTATCAGATTCAAAAATGAAGTTATTTCAGACTATGATAGATTTCTTGGGATATGTGATTTAATATGGATCATATTACATTAGGCAACATAGTCTTGATTTCATAGATAAATTTCCAGACAGAATCACTGATAAAACTCAACTATAAAGATTCTTGGGTAGTTTGAATTACATCTCCAAATTTGTCAGACATTGTGCCCAAGATAGAGTCTTATTGAATAAAAGATTGCAAAAAGATCCAATTCCATGGATAGAGGATTTAACAGAGGCAGTCAGAAGAATTAAAGGAAAAGTTATGAATATTTCTCCTTTAAGCACAATCAATGAAGAATGGCCTAAAACCATCATTACAGATGCCAGTGATATCAGATGGGTGCAATTTTCTGCCAACATGATCCTAATAAAAAGAAAATGGAATATGAAATTTGCCAGTATGCCTCTGGAATTTGGTCAACTACACAAAAATATTGGTCCAGCCTAAAGAAAGAACTTAGAGCTGTCTACCTTGGCATTGCCAAATTCAAAGATTTTGTGATCTATAAACATTTTACAGTCAAAATAGATTGCCAAGCCCTTAAGTTTTCTATCCATAAATGTGACTTTGAAGATGCAGCAATGGTTAGATGGATAATGACATTGGCCTGATATCATTTTGATGTAGAGTTCATTTCTGGAGTTAAGAATTCCTTCGCAGATCTTCTCAGCCGGGAATTTTTACAGAGAAATGATGTAAATAATATCAGATGTAACATCATAAGAAGATTAGAAAATGAGATTCACATTGAATGTGCTGATGGTTCTCACACTTTGAATAGGTAGAAACCTCTACTCAATTATCAAGCAAATTGGTTTCCAATAAAAGAAATCAAATATCGGCATGGAACTGAATAGCATTATTTCTCATGGGATGATCAAATGCAAAGGAATGATGAAGATTTTGAAGCTTTAAGCTTTCTTCAAGATTTGAGAAATCTTGATTTCACATTACACAGAGATGTAGATGAAAATCTAATCTGCTATGAAATCTACATTGATCGCTTCCTATTGCCACCCAACCTTCAGAACTCTGAAGATCATGAAAACCAAGAGAAAGCCTGGTATACAAGTATGTGTTTTGAAAATAAAAATAACTCGTTTTTCTATAATGTGCATTTTTCTTTTAGATATCATGGGATGCAAGTTACACAAATCGAAGAACAAGACCCCACACCTAAATGGTTTAAAGAATGGTGGAACATTTATGGTATCAGTCCTTTATGTTTTTACCCATTCTCTCTCCCGTTATTAAAACTTCCTGGATTTATAGAATCACGAGCACATCAATCAAGAATTTTATACAAAAGGATTTTGGATATCAGCAATATCATCAATTATCACATGTTTGCAGCACTCTGCGCCAATGGATCCTTTCATTGGTTTATTACACGAAATATTTTCTTCAGAAGCTTTAGGGGAAATATGAATGGCTCTTCACATGACTATGAGTCATTTCATGCCATGATAGATCCAGATTTAAATCCTTTTGGCCCACTACTTTTTCAGGACAAAGTACCAAAATATGTTGAAGTACCAATTTGGGAATGTGAAGAAGAAATTTACTCACTGTGTTTTAATAATGACTCCTTGACTAGGTTCAGAGAACATCATTATTCTCATGAACAACTAGAACATTTTGTCATTTTGTAATGTCTTTCTATTTGAGTTTGGTGGCAGACAGGTTTTTCGTAAGGTTCCCTGAAAAAGAATCTCTTACAGTGTAATCAATCCGACATATATAATTAAATAAGGGGATAAGAATAAATATAAAATATTTTATGATTGAATTACTGTGCGGATGTCCTCAGGGTTACCCAAAAGCAGGATTCTTTCATATCTGATGCAAGGATTTGATTTTGATGTAAAGTAAGACACTGTGCGGATGCCCTCTGGGTTACCCGAAAGCAGGATTCTCTCATATTTGATGTAAGGATTTGATTGTGATGTAAAGTAAGATTCTCTCATATCCAACATGGAGGTATCACCAAACCTAGAACTAGGAGGATCTATAAATAGATGAAGACTAGGGAAGAGAGGCATTCGGGTTTTGAGAAATTTAGAGAGCCTTTTTACTAGAGAAGTAACTTGGTATTGCTTGAGAAGCAACTTTGTAATAATTGAGTTTTGAAGTTCATCAATAAAGATTCCTCAATTTCTGTAAATCTATGTCTCCTTTGTAGATTGTTTTGGATTCTATTCTCGAACTTGTATGAGCCTTGTTAAGGTTGAAGAAGTCGCAAAGACGTAGAAGTAGACCGTTGGGCCAGTGTTCGTGTTTCGGCACGAAGATATTGTTTAGAAGAATTGTCAGATATTGGAGCGATTAAGCAAACCTGGTATTATTATGAACTAATACTCTTGTTGGCATTCATATTCAAATATATTCAAAAACAGATTCGTGATGCTAGATTGCACAGTAGAGGAGTCTCTTCCTTCTCTGTGATTAAAGTATCAGTCACGGATCTTGTTTATTTAGGGCTTTTCAGAGTCTTCACGGGATCGGAGAAGGTGCACGGAATTTAATATGTCTATGATGGACAATAGAAGCAACGATGAATCTTCCTGTGCGTAAGTAAAATAACAATGGAATTATAGGCTTTCCCAGTAATAAGTCAAGCAGAGTCTAGTTGACTTGTTGACTTCGAAGTTTCCTTGCCATTTCACTCACATCCACTCTATCTAATTCCATCTCCCTTCCTCTTCTTAATTGATTTGGGGAAACCCTTTTCACACATTTGTTGTCATCTGCGTGCCCTGATAAGCTAAAGACGCCACTCATTCATTTTATGTCCAATAGAAGTATAGTGCAGAGCATGAGAATACGTGCACTTCTCTATAGCAATTCAATGCCTCTCACTCTTCCTCTTTGCCTCCTTGTTGCATCTGCTATTCTCCTTTTCCTCTGTTCCATAACTTCATCTCTCGTTGGTCGATACCAGGATTGTCATTTAGGTACATTTCCATTGGGGACTTTAACTTTGGTTATCCTTTCGGGAAAAATGGCAATGGATGCGGTGACCCTAAGTTTCAACTTCTTAACTGTGATGACCCTGAGTTTGCATTTGAGTATCCTTTTGGGAAAAATGGCAACGGATGCGGTGACCCAATGGCTATCTATGAGAAGAGCGACCATCCTTTGCTTAATATCAGTGGAAACAAATATCGCATATTGGGGTACATGGACTTAGAGATAAATGACTATAAAAAAAACATGACAATTGTTAACAATAATCTATTTGGGGATAAATGCAATTTATCAGGTAACTACTCTCAATTCTGGAGTTCCAGCTCTCATTTTCATGTTTCCGATGGATACACTAATCTCACGCTTTGGAAGCATTGCGCTCAAATATTTATTCCCAGTGAGAGAAAATTTAATGCATGTGGTGATCAGTGGTTCTACAGTTTTAATCTACCTATAATGTATGTTGAAGAATTGAAGACGCCCTCCTGTAATGTATTTCAACTTCCAGTTGAGAGTCCCCTAGATGATTTGGATGGTATTGATATTAACACTTTACGAGAGAGTGGTTTTGAGGTAACATGGCCGGTCAACCCGAACAGAGCTCGAACCTGTGAGGCTTGTTTCAAAAGTAACATGACATGTGGTTATGACATTTCAAATCCAACAAAGTTTCAATGCATTTGTCCCGATAACACGTGGACTTCAGACAAATGCTCCTCCAATGGTGGGTTTACTCATCGGCCTCTATAACTGCCAATATGTAAAGATATATGAAATTCTTTTCTACTCTACCAGTTCGTATTATGTCTTCAGTTTCCCTGTGCAACCTCTTACTAAAAATTATGGATCCTTGATACAAGAGGTCGAAACAAGTCAATTATAATAGGTAAATATGATTTCTCCCCATTTAGTATCTACGATTTATCAACTTCAATGTGAATTTTTATTTTTATTTTTATTTTTATTTTTACAATTGATATTCTTTGAGGAGTTGGAGAAAGTTCACATTGATATTAATCTCTTCAATCCACCTCAGGCTGTTCCACTAGAGGAGTTGCACTGGCAGCAATAACAACCGTACTGTTCTTAAGGTTCTATGCCAAGAGGAGAAAAACTCTTAGCAGGGGTCTTGCTAGTGGGGAAATGGAAGCAGCTATGCTCCCTCGGCATGAGATAGGAAATTTACCAATATTTTCTTATGAAGAACTTCAACAGGCTAGAAATTGCTTCCATGAGGAGAACAAACTTAGGGATGGAGGGTTTGGGTCGGTCTATCTGGGGAAACTTCATGACGGATGAACTGTGGTAGTAAAGAGACTTTACCAAGATAACTCTCAGAGGCTTGAACAGTTCATCAATGAGGTGAAGATATTTTCGACCTTGGATCATCCACATGTTGTTCGTATTTATGGCTGCACCTTTGCACATAGTTCAGAGCTATTGCTTGTATACAAATTTGTCCCAAATGGGACCCTAGACGATCATCTTCATGGCGACAGCAAAAACCCCAATGGATTACCATAGAATGCCTGCTTGAACATTGTTATTCAAACTGCCGAGGCCTTGGCTTTTCTTCACAACATTGATCTGCCTATATTCCACAGAGACGTGAAATCCTCTAATATTCTCTTAGACGAGAATTTCAATGTTAAAGTGGCAGATTTTGGGCTTTGCAGAATTATGCCTATCAATGCCTCACATGGCACCACTTATTCACAAGGCACACCAGGTTATGTTGATCTGGAATACCATCAGTGCTATCAATTGACAGAGAAATCCGATGTCTACAGCTTCAGAGTCGTTTTGGTGGAGATCATCTCTGCCAAATTAGCAGTGGACATAAATCTGAATAGAAACGAAATCGGCCTTGCTAACATGGCAAAATCAAAGATCCAAAAAGGGGCTTTGCATGAACTATTGGATCCATAGTTGGAGATTGAAGCAAATCATGAGCTGAAGGTCACATTTAGTGTAGTTGCCGAATTAGCCTTTCGATGCCTTGCGTCAGAGAGGGATGGTAGGCCACACATGATGGAAGTTGCTGCTCAGCTTAGGGAAATCAAACAATCGTGGGATACCTCCACTGATCTAGGTGAACAACAATGGGGATCGTTTTCAAACAGCAAACAACCATTATCTCCCATCTCTATACAAGACAACTGGTCCAGTATAAGCTTTGTTGGAAGTACCACACACCTACATGCAGACTCTTAGTTAGAGAATGGGACTACATGCAAGATTCCTTTTGCATGATTTACTCCATGATTTTCTCCTTCTTTAACTCTACAACTAGTTAGTTCTTCTGCATGATTTACTCCCTAATTTGCTTCTTCTTTCACTCTGCAACTGGCTAGTTCTCTCCGGAACTTGTTGTAGGTGTTGAGTCTTCTCATTGATCACCACTATGGTGCATTACCTTGGGATCTTCACCCAGTAATGCTATATCATGAGCATTGTAATCTATTTTCTAATTGAATCATTCTTTTGTTCTTTTGATTTTCTTTTAGTGTTTTTGCTCTACAAAGCTGTGTGTTCAACCTTTACTAGCTAGATTCATCTGTGCAGGGTTTCTAACACATTTACATGGTATCAAAGCCCACTAGTTGCTAGATAAAAGACGCACCAATACTTTATTTTTCAAGTATTACAGCTTGGAGATCGAAGATCGATAGAAAAATGGAGTTTCCCAAAGCATCGATCCTAAAACCATACAACTATCATGAATGGAAGGACCAAATGGCTCGATACCTTCGTCAAAAAGGGTTGTACAGGATTACCATGGCTACAAAAGTGGAACCCACTTCAGCCATAGAGAAATCCAGGTACCTCAACCGCATGGATGAGGCCCACGGATCCATATGCATGTGCATCTCCCCAGAGTTGTAGTTTCATCTATCTGCCTGCAATACTCCCAATGAGATTTGGGAAAAGGTTGAAGAACTCTACAGGAAATAGGATGAGATGAAAGGACATCTACTCGAAGTGGAGCTGCTATCATTGGATCCACGGAACTATGACAGAATTCAAGACTTCTTCACCAAATATAATGATCTATTACTGCAACTCAAGGGTTGTGGAATTGACAAATCCAAGGAGGAGAGTCGCCAAGTTCTCTCTATTATGTCAAAGCTCGAACTGGAATACTCCAACTTTGTGTCTACATGTCATTCAGTAAGGCTCGCAACAGGTAAATCCTACACTATGCCTTCTCTCAAAGACTTCATGGAGTCCCTTACTTTTGAGCAAGATAAACTCATTGGCATGGGGAAAATCAAACCTCCAAAAGTGCATTCACTTGCTGTGCATGATGACAGCCACAATAAAAATCACAGATCTAATTCAAATTAGAAAAATCAGCAGCAAAAAGACAAGGGAAAAGCGCATTCCCATCCAAAGAAGGAAGGGTACACCAAGCCATTCCATGACTCCTCTGGCTCGAGAAATGAGAAAGGGAAGAAAGGAAACAGATGCACCTACTATCAAAGAGGATTCCATCCAATATCCTCTTGCATGAAGAAAAAAATTGACCAAATGGCAGAAATCCTTCAGAAGCACAACCTTGGGGACCACATCCCTCAAAGTGCCAAGAAGAAAGCTGAGGATCTGCCACAGGGGAAAGGTAACAATTTTCATGCTTTAGTTGCAATTAATTCTTCCCCTGATGCATGGATTATAGATTCTGGTGCATCACATCATATGGATGCTGCAGAGGAAGTCTATTCCTCTTTGGATGCATGCAAAGGACCTCCCATCCTCATGGGAGATGACTCACCTATTGAGGTCACCAGAAAAGGTAGAGTGGAACTTTTACACAAAAGCTTTGAAGATGTGCTTCATGTTCCAAAACTTTCGGTAAACCTGCTTTCAGTTTATTAGATCACTCTTTTCGGCACTATAAAGAGAGTGGAATTCACTCCAGATGCAGTGAACATATAAGACCTACATAGCAGCTCCAAAATTGCAACCGGTGAGGTAAACAATGGAGCCAGACTATATACATTTTCTGAATTTATTGAATCTGAATCCTCCTATTGCTTACATATGCGGATGATAGTAGTAGGCTTTGGCACGAGAGGTTTGGTCACTTAAATTACAAGTATATGCAGCAGCTAAGCAAGCATGAGATGGTGGAAGGCTTGCCAAAAATCAATTTCTCCAAAGGAGTTTGTGAAGGGTGTGTCCTTGGCAAACATCCTAGAGAAAAGTTTGACATCGATAAGACTCACAGAGCATCCTCTCCTCTAGATCTTATCCATAGTGATCTCATGGGGCCTTTTCCTCATCCTTCCATCAACAAAGCAAGGTATGTGCTTACATTTATTGATGATTTCTCACAGTATACTTGGGTGTATCTTCTTAGGGCCAAATTTGAAGTTTTTGCACACTTTGAAGATTTCGAAGCACTAGTTGAGACACAGTCAAAGAGAAAGATCAAAGCCCTCCATACAGACAATGGGGGGGAATATGTTAACAAAGCACTTCAAAACCTTTGCCTTCAGTCCGGCATACAGTTGCAGTACACAGTTCCATACACTCCGCAGCAGAACAGAGTTGTTGAGAGAAAGAACCGATCTCTCAAAGAGATGGCTTCCTACATGTTGCATGCTAAGTCACTGCCTCATAAGCTATGGGTTGAAGCACTTAATTGTGCTAACTACATCCAGAACAGATCTCCTCATAGGTCTGTCAAGGATCAGACCCCCTTTGAGGCTTGGAGAGGCACTAAACTGGAGGTCACCCATTTCCGTGTTTTCGGCTCTAGAGCATGGGCCAGGATCCCCTCTAAAAAGAGGAAAGCTCTTGATCCACAGAGCATTGAGTGCATCTTTGTTGGATACCTTGATGGTGTGAAGGGATACCGACTCCTGATTTCCTCTACCGACAAGCTCATCATTGAGCGAAGTGTCAAATTTGAGGAAAGTCTCTTGCCTGCACCTCAAGTGCCGCATGCAAACACCTTTTGTCTACCTCATGTATGAGATGATGACTCAGTACACTCAAATTCAGATATAGAGCATGCAGATGCTGTGGTAGAGCATGCATATGTAGAGACAGAGTCTTCAGATACAAATCCAGTGCGTGCATATGATGATCCACATCCAAGCCCAGATCGGGCTTCCAACAGTGAATCATATTCCCCTGTCATAAATCAGAGAACAAGGAGCTTACGTGAGATATATGCACAAGACCACCCAACTTCTAGAAATGGTATTGTGGGGGATAATTCTAATCTGTAGAGGACTAGCTCAGAGTTTATTGAGCCTCCTCTTGCCCTCACTGCCACTGAACCATCACCATCCTATCATTGTCATTTGGTTCATTCTTCTGATCCACAGTCTTATGCTAAGGCTGCTGGGCATCCATCTTGGGAGTCCGCCATGGAGGACAAGTATAACTCCCTCCTTGAGAACCAGACCTGGGATCTAGTTCCCCTTCCTTCAGGAAGGAAACTTGTCTGATGCAAATGGGTCTACAAGACCAAGAGTGCTACAGATGGGAAAATTCCTAGACAGAAAGCTAGGCTAGTAGCTAAAGGCTTCCAACAAGTGCATGGCATTGATTATGACGAGACCTTTGCTCTAGTAGCAAAGATGGATTCCATATTCCTTACACTTGCCATTGCGGCTGCCGAGGGGTGGGAAGTACATCTGATGGATGTGAAGAATGCCTTTCTTCACCGAGACCTATCTGAGGAGATCTACATGGAGCAGCCACATGGTTTCATTCAGGATTCATCTTTGGTCTGCAGACTGAAGAAATCTCTCTATGGCCTTAAGCAAGCCCCGAGAGCTTGCTATGCGAAGATGGATTCTTTTCTGTTATTACAAAACTTTGAAAGATGTAAGTCTGATTCGAATGTTTACATTCTCAGGACACATGATTCTCTTCTTACCTTAGTTTTGTATGTGGATGATCTCCTAATCATCGACAACTCGGCTTCAGCGATTGGTACAGTCAAGAGGGCCTTGTATGATAGGTTCTTGATGACAGACATGGGTCCATTACACTTCTTTCTTGGTCTTGAGATCAGCCAGGATGCCACAGGGATCAAAATCTCTCAGGCTAAGTATGCACGGAATCTCCTTGAGAGATTTCGCATGACTGACTGCAAGCGAGCACTGACTCCTTTTCTGTCTGGGTTCCGCCTTGAGGATGGAGGTGACACTCCATTAGTTGACAACACTCTCTACCGATAGCTAATGGGGAGCTTATTGTACCACACCCACTCCAGACCAGATCTGTCATATGCAGTAGGGGCAGTTTCCAGATACATGCAGGCACCGCATGAGCTACACTGGAATGCTGCCAAGCGCATCCTCTGATATGTGTAGGGCACCATCACCTTCGGGATTCACTATGCAGTAGGCACTGCATTGAATCTCCTTGGCTTCACAGATTTTGATTGGGCGGGAGACAATATTGATCGTAAGTCCACCTCCGGATATTCACTCAATCTAGGATCTGGCCCTATCTGTTGGTCGAGTAAGAAGCAGGCTGCTATTGCTCTCTCTTCAGCTGAGGCCGAGTACAAAGGAGTAGTCAACATCACCATTCAAGCTCTGTGGCTACATCACTTCCTCACTGAGTTGGGCGTCCAGTTCCACCAACCCATTGTCATTTGTTGTGACAACTAGAGCACTCTCAAATTTTGCAGGGATCTAGTATAGCGGGAGTAGACGAAGCACATAGAGATCCATATGCACTACATCAGAGACTTAGTACATGATTGGGTCATTGATTTGTAGTTCTGTCCTTCAGGAGAACAGAGTGTAGACATCTTCACCAAGACATTCACTAAGTAGAAGTTTCACTCTCTGCACGATCGTCTTGGAGTGAAGGACACAGTTGCTTAGCAACTGCCTTTTCTTCCTCTTTTCTTTTGATTACATTGTATTTTGAGGGGGGGGGTTTCCCACAAGGTTTTCCCTCTTTCCTCAATTTTAGTACAAGTTGCACTGTATTTTGGGTGACCTTTGACCTTAGTTGCCAGGACCCATTTTCTATTTTTCCCCATAGTGGTGTTCAGGGGGGGTGTTGGAAGTACCACACACCTACATGCGGACTCTTAGTTAGAGCATGGGACTACATGCAAGATACCTTTTGCATGATTTACTCCATGATTTGCTTTTCTTTAACTCCGCAACTGGTTAGTTATTTTGCATGATTTACTCCCTAATTTGCTCGTTCTTTCACTCCGCAACTGACTAGTTCTCTCCAGAAATTGTTGTAGGTGTTGAGTCTTCTCATTGATCACCACTATGGTGCATTACCTTGGGATCTTCACCCAGTAATGCTATATCATGAGCATTGTAATCTATTTTCTAATTGAATCATTCTTTTGCTCTTTTGATTTTATTTTAGTGTTTTTGCTCTACAAAGTTGTGTGTTCAACCTTTACTAGCTAGATTCATCTGTGCAGGGTTTCTAACACATTTACATGGCATCAGAGCCCACAAGTTGCTAGATAAAAGATGCACCAATACTTTATTTTGCAAGTATTACAGCTTGGAGATCGAAGATTGATAGAAAAATGGAGTTTCTCAAAGAATCGATCCTAACACCATACAACTATCATGAATGGAAGGACTAAATGGCTCGATACCTTCGTCAAAAAGGGTTGTACAGGATTACCATGGCTACAGAAGTGGAACCCACTTCAGCCATAGAGAAATCCAGGTACCTCAATCGCATGGATGAAGCCCACGAATCCATATGCATTTGCATCTCCCCAAAGTTGTAGTTTCATCTATCTGCCTGCAATACTCCCAATGAGATTTGGGAAAAGGTTGAAGAACTCTACAGGAAATAGGATGAGATGAAAGGACATCTACTCGAAGTGGAGCTGCTATCATTGGATCCACGGAACTATGACAGAATTCAAGACTTCTTCACCAAATATAATGATCTATTGCTGCAACTCAAGGGTTGTGGAATTGACAAATCCAAGGAGGAGAGTCGCCAAGTTCTCTCTATTATGTCAAAGCTCGAACCGGAATACTCCATCTTTGTGTCTACATTTCATTCAGTAAGGCTCGCAACAGGTAAATCCTACACTATGCCTTCTCTCAAAGAGTTCATGGAGTCCCTTACTTTTGAGCAAGATAAACTCATTGGCATGGGGAAAATCAAACCTCCAAAAGTGCATGCACTTGTTGTGCATGATGACAGCCACAATAAAAATCATAGATCTTATTCAAATTAGAAAAATCAGCAGCAAAAAGACAAGGGAAAAGCGCATTCCCATCGAAAGAAGGAAGGGTACACCAAGCCCTTCCATGACTCCTCTGGCTCGAGAAATGAGAAAGGGAAGAAAGGAAACAGATGCACCTATTGTCAAAGAGGATTCCATCCAGAATCCTCTTGCATGAAGAAACAAATTGACCAAATGGCAGAAATCCTTCAAAATCACAACCTTGGGGACCACATCCCTCAGAGTGCCAAGAAGAAAACTGAGGATCCGCCACACGGGAAAGGTAACAATTTTCATGCTTTAGTTGCAATTAATTCTTCCCCTGATGCATGGATTATAGATTCTGGTGCATCACATCATATGGTTGTTGCAAAGGAAGTCTATTCCTCTTTGGATGCATGCAAAGGACCTCGCATCCTCATGGGAGATGACTCACCTATTGAGGTCACCAGAAAAGGTAGAGTGGAACTTTTACACGAAAGCTTTGAAGATGTGCTTCATGTTCCAAAAATTTCGGTAAACCTGCTTTCAGTTTATCAGATCACTCTTTCCGACACTGGAAAGAGAGTGGAATTCACTCCAGATGCAATGAACATATAAGACCTACATAAGAGCTTCAAAATTGCAACCGGTGAGGTAAACAATGGAGCCAGACTATATACATTTTCTGAATTTATTGAATCTGAATCCTCCTATTGCTTACACATGCCGATGATAGTAGTAGGCTTTGGCACAAGAGGTTTGGTCACTTAAATGACAAGTATATGCAGCAGTTAAGCAAGCATGAGATGGTGGAAGGCTTGCCAAAAATCAGTTTCTCCAAAGGAGTTTGTGAAGGGTGTGTCCTTGGCAAACATCCTAGAGAAAAGTTTGACATCGACAAGACTCACAGAGCATCCTCTCCTCTAGATCTGATCCATAGTGATCTCATAGGGACTTTTCCTCATCCTTCCATCAACAAAGCAAGGTATGTGCTTACATTTATTGATGATTTCTCATAGTATACTTGGGTGTATCTTCTTAGGGCCAAATTTGAAGTTTTTGCACACTTTGAAGATTTCAAAGCACTAGTTGAGACACAGTCAAAGAGAAAGATCAAAGCCCTCCATACAGACAATGGGGGGGAATATGTTAACAAAGCACTTCAAAACTTTTGCCTTCAGTCCGGCATACAGTTGTAGTACACAGTTCCATACACTCCGCAGCAGAACAGAGTTGCTGAGAGAAAGAATCGATTTCTCAAAGAGATGGCTTCCTACATGTTGCATGCTAAGTCACTGCCTCATAAGCTATGGGTTGAAGCACTTAATTGTGCTAACTACATCCAGAACAGATCTCCTCATAGGTCTGTCAAGGATCAGACCCCCTTTGAGGCTTGGAGAGGCACTAAACTGGAGGTCACCCATTTCCGTGTTTTCGGCTCTAGAGCATGGGCCAGGATCCCCTCTAAAAAGAGGAAAGCTCTTGATCCACAGAGCATTGAGTGCATCTTTGTTGGATACCTTGATGGTGTGAAGGGATACCGACTCTTGATTTCCTCTACTGACAAGCTCATCTTTGAGCGAAGTGTCAAATTTGAGGAAAGTCTCTTGCATGCACCTCAAGTGCCGCATGCAGACGCCTTTTATCTACCTCATGTCTGAGATGATGACTCAGTACACTCAAATTCAGATATAGAGCATGCAGATGCTGTGGTAGAGCATGCATATGTAGAGACAGAGTCTTCAGATACAAAATCCAGTGCATGCATATGCTGATCCACATCCAAGCCCAGATCGGGCTTCCAACAGTGAATCATATTCCCCTGTCATAAATCAGAGAACAAGGAGCTTACGTGAGATATATGCACAAGACCACCCAACTGCTAGAAATGGTCTTGTGGGGGATAATTCTAATCTGTAGAGGACTAGCTCAGAGTTTATTGAGCCTCCTCTTGCCCTCACTGTCACTGAACCATCACCATCCTGGCATTGTCATTTGGTTCATTCTTCTGATCCACAGTCTTATGCTGACGCTGCTGGGCATCCATCTTGGGAGTCTGCCATGGAGGACGAGTATAACTCCCTCCTTGAGAACCAGACCTGGGATCTAGTTCCCCTTCCTTTAGGAAGGAAACTTGTCTGATGCAAATGGGTCTACAAGACCAAGAGTGCTACAGATGGGAAAATTACCAGACAGAAAGCTAGCTAGTAGCTAAAGGCTTCCAACAAGTGCATGGCATTGATTATGACGAGACCTTTGCTCCAGTAGCAAAGATGGATTCCATACGCCTTACACTTGCCATTGCGGCTGCCCAGGGGTGGGAAGTACATCAGATGGATGTGAAGAATGCCTCTCTTCACCGAGACCTATCTGAGGAGATCTACATGGAGCAGCCACATGGTTTCATTCAAGATTCATCTTTGGTCTGCAGACTAATGAAATCTCTCTACGGCCTTAAGCAAGCCCCGAGAGCTTGGTATGCGAAGATGGATTCTTTTCTGTTATCACAAAACTTTGAAAGATGTAAGTCTAATTCGAATATTTACATGCTCAGGACACATGATTCTCTTCTTATCTTAGTTTTGTATGTGGATGATCTCCTAATCACCGGCAGCTCGGCTTCAGCCATTGCTACAGTCAAGAGGGCCTTGCATGATAGGTTCTTGATGACAGACATGGGTCCATTACACTTCTTTCTTGGTCTTGAGATCAGCCAGGATCCCACAGGGATCAAACTCTCTCAGGCTAAGTATGCACGGGATCTCCTTGAGAGATTTCGCATGACTGACTGCAAGCCAGCATCGACTCCTTTTCTGTCTGGGTTCCACCTTCAGGATGGAGGTGACACTCCATTAGTTGACAACACTCTCTACCGACAGCTAATGGGGAGCTTATTGTACCTCACCCACTCCAACCCATATCTCTCATATGCAGTAGGGGCAGTTTCCAGATACATGCAGGCACCGCATGAGCTACACTGGAATGCTGCCAAGCGCATCCTCCGATATGTGCAGGGCACCATCACCTTCAGGATTCACTATGCATCAGGCACTGCATTGAATCTCCTTAGCTTCAAAGACTTTGATTGGGCGGGAGACAACATTGATTGTAAGTCCACCTCCAGATATTCACTCAGTCTAGGATCTGGCCATATCTGTTGGTCGAGCAAGAAGTAGGCTGCTATTGCTCTCTCTTCAGCTGAGGCCGAGTACAGAGGAGTAGTCAACATCACCATTCAAGCTCCGTGGCTACAACACTTCCTCACTGAGTTGGGCGTCCAGTTCCACGAACCCATTTTCATTTGGTGTGACAACCAGAGCACTCTCAAATTTTGCAGGGATCCAATATAGTAGCAACAGACGAAGCACATAGAGATCCATATGCACTACATCGGAGACTTAGTACATGATTGGGTCATTGATTTGCAGTTTTGTCCTTTAGCATAACAGAGTGCATACATCTTCACCAAGACATTCACTAAGCAGAAGTTTCTCTCTCTGCGCGATTGTCTTGGAGTGAAGGACACAGTTGCTTAGCAACTGCCTTTTCTTCCTCTTTTTTTTTATTACATTGTATTTTGAGGGGGGGTTTTCCCATGATGTTTTCTCTCTTTCCTCAATTTTAGTACAAGTTGCATTGTATTTTGGGTGACCTTTGGCCTTAGTTGCGAGGACCCATTTTCTATTTTTCCCCATAGTGGTGTTCAGGGGGGGTGTTGGAAGTACCACACACCTACATGTGGACTCTTAGTTAGAGCATGGGACTACATGCAAGATTCCTTTTGCGTGATTTACTCCATGATTTTCTTCTTCTTTAACTTCGCAACTGGTTAGTTCTTTTGCATGATTTACTCCCTAATTTGCTCATCCTTTCACTCCGCAACTGACTAGTTCTCTCCAGAACTTGTTGTAGGTGTTGAGTCTTCTCATTGATCACCACCATGGTGCATTACCTTGGAAGCTTCACCCAGTAATGCTATATCATGAGCATTGTAACCTATTTTCTAATTGAATCATTCTTTTGTTCTTTCGATTTTCTTTTAGTGTTTTTGCTCTGCAAAGCTGTGTGTTCAACCTTTACTAGCTAGATTTATCTGTGCAGGGTTTCTAACACATTTACAAGCTCCACCCCCAACATTAGTGCATAAATTTCTCCCTTATATACAATGTTTAATCTGCAGTTTTCCAGTTTGGTTAGGATTTTAGCTTCATGTGTCATTGCACTCCATGAGCAGATGTTTTGCATATTTATTTGCAAAAACAGATATCACTATATTACGGCTTGGAAGAAATTAGTCATTTACTTTATAAAAAAATTCAATTAGAAAGTGGGACAATTCTCTTCATCAATAGATTTAGACCTGAGGTTCAGTGAACATGGCAGGGCACGTGGTTGAGGACTTGACCTACACGCGAACATGGTGGACAGACCACATTGACATGATTTTCAACTTGCTAAGCGTTGAGCTTAAAGGTCATCTCTTTTCAGTCTACCTTTTTCTCCGCCACTAACAGTGCAACCATTGCAAAGCGGTTTTCTTCATAAGCTATTAGGGCTCACAGGCAAGTTTACATATAAATTTCGCTGTACGGGTATTTTTTTGAGTATATTTTGCATATTATGGAATACTCTGTATACTGGTAATAGACCTATAGGGCTAGTTCAGTGTTTGGGAACTTTATTTATACAAGGAAGCATCGGATGAATTCAAAAGTCAGGTAAATTCAAAAGTTATTGTAAGGAAGCATTTGATGAATTAAAAATTCAGATAAATTCAAAAGTTGTTGTAATTTTTCCTTGGGGTTAAAAATAGATTTATAATATAAAGAAAGACAATGTAATATTTTCAAACTTATTTTTTTCTTTAAAAGATTAAAGTTAAAATTATGTTATTTTTTTAATTTAACTGGGAATCTTTCCACTTTGACAGGGTAGTATATTATTGGAATCACATGTTTGAGCTTTAAATTCTCTGACTTTTAAACTCTCTATTGTTTAATGTTGTGGGAATTTTTTTAGTATTAAATCTATATATATAGTTAAAAACTTACTTCAATTAACAAAAATTAAATTTTAATTTAAACTCTCCATTACCTAATATCCTGAAAAGTTTTCTAAAATATTGAATATATATACTCAAAAACTCATTTTAAATAACAAAAATTAAAATTTAACCAAAAAAATTGACATATTCCAATAAATAAAAACTCCCAAATAAAACAGGTGTAAACAAAGCCTTTTAATATACCTAGGAACAGCTCATCTGACATCATGTGCATCGTGATTGCCTAGACTGTACAACGTTTATTTATGTAGTCGCATAAATCAGAGCCATGGCATATTCAATGCACGTCTCCTTCAGCTACAGCATATCTGATCTTTATCACGACCATGGAAAAACTCTCTACTTTCAATTTTCAGCAGTTGGAATAATGGAAAAATAACTTGGAATTTATAAAAAGATAAAATTCCACGCGATAAGATAAAATTCAAATTGATAACGGACCTCAGATTCCACGCGGTTGTGGATTAGTGACCGGAAAGATATGCATTATTTTCATTGGATGCATATTGCAGAACGGTCAGCCGTTAGATTTGAAGTCAATATTCAATAGCCGTGAACTCTACGAGAAATCGGACCGAATTAATACTATTAAAACTTGGACCAGGTTCCCTGACTTTTCCATGAATACAGACGTATTCTTACGGAGCGATTTTCGGTATTTTATTTTTTTCGGATCCGGAATGGAGTCACATGACCAACTTATCTTATGGTATTTTCTTGGTTAGAATTTGTTGACATCATTTTTCTTGAGATAATATTTTTTTGGTTATTTTTTTATATTTAATAAAAAATAAATATTTTGAAAATCCCTTAAAACATTTGGACTATGTAAATACAATAAACAGAAATTATGATTTTGCTTTTCTTAATCAACTTAAAAATCTATCCAGTAAACAGTCAAGTAGTCGCCTCTTTAGCGTAGAGAATTGTCTTTGACTGGAATGGTTGGTTTGGGGAGTGGTTTGCGGGGTTGTTGAGCGATTGTTTAAATCGGTTTTGGTTTCGCTGTGGTATGGGAAGTAGTTGGAGATTTTTGGAATAGGCTGACTAAGTATCATGCTGATTTGACGTCTTGCTGGTCCCACCAAAAACTTCAAGGTCGATCAAGATAGTATATATTATATAATTGAATTATTTTGTATTTTAATATAATTTTTTTTAATAAATTAAATTTATGGACCACTTGTTGGAAACACATTTAGATTAAATAAATTTAAACCTCTCATAAATCAATTACAATTACACTACCATCTAGAACTATATAATAAAATTTATACAATTTACTATAACTAAAAAGATTTATATAATACAAATACTAGTCAGAAAGGATTCTATTGTGAACATATTCCATATAACGGCGACTTCGACTTTCAGGAGATAAAATGAATTTAAACCATGACTTTTCTTTAATGAGGTTGTTTGGTGGAATGGCAATTCTTTAAGTTGATGATGTTGATGGGTTTAATAATATTTTGTTTTATATAATAATATTCAGTGGTGGTCATGGACTACGCGATACAATAATGCATAAACATCACATCAAAGTAAAATATCAGCTTCACTTTCAATGAGAATATTCAATGGTGGCCATGGACTATGAAGAAAATAATGCATAAACGTCACATCAAATTAAAGCATCAACTGGGAGGGCCTGAGAAAGAGTGATAATTATGATTATGGAAGTAGCTAACATTGACCAAATTCACAATACAATGCTTAAAACTAATTGTTTTTAATATAAGTACATAATTCTAAATCATTATTTTAAAAGTGTTACATTTATGTATTCGCAAGTGATCAAAGTATACTAACTTTCGTTGCAAAACATGAACCTGAGGATGAATGGACAACTCTGTCGTTTGTGAAAATCTATTATTGATAACAGGTAGCCTTCCTCACTTTATCTCAAGTACTCTTCTTGAATCTAGCATATTTATGTAAATTAGGATATCAAAATGAAATTAAAAAATTTATGTATATTAAAATATAAATAATAAAGTGAATTATGATTTATTGATCGACGTTGATAAAAAAAAAAATCATTCCCTTTAAAGCCATAAGTATATGTTTATCGCTTTTACATCATTATGAAATTTTAAATATTAATATTAATATATTTAAATTTATATTTGTTTTTCATACTTATCTAACATAATTATAAAATTTCTATACAAATTATCAAATAACAAATGACATGGTATAGAAATATAAATGTAAGTTTTTGATATCATTCATAAATTCTAAATTTTTATATAAAATCTGGAGCAAATATCTCTTTTCATTGTACGTGACTACATAATAGTTGGTAGATTTTTTAAGGTTTTTGCACTAAAGACGTTTGTGAATAAGGAAGTTCTCAAATCCAAGGGTTTTAAGTAAACTGCATTTTATGTTTGGTTCCTTAAGTCAAAATTGTATCTCGAACTACAGGTGTGGTATAAGACAAAAGCAACTATTTAAAACAACAATAATGTCATTGAACTTTAACCTTATTGGTACCAAAAGTTTATACCTCTTTACGTTAACCACCACTTCATATTACCACCAAATATTTTACAATTACAAGCACTTTTTAAGTAAAATTGAAGTTGTAGATGTATATATGTGTAAGTAAAGCATAATAATTTAACCTTGGTGGCAGTGTTAAATGATAAGGTGTTGGGAAGTGTGGTGAGGGCTCTCCACCCTATGCCCCCGTTGTGACATGGGTAAAGTGATTATCTAGTAGGTGGATTACATGCGGGAAGTCACCAGGAATTATTTCGATTTTCACTGCAAATTGATAGCATTAACAACAACCTTAACAATTGTGCTTGAGAGATTTGGCTAGAAACTCAAATGATGACTGTTGGGTACTCTGTGGCATTTATGTATTAAGATGTTCATCATGTTTATTCTGGATTTCATCTTATAGTGATTCCCCTTGTCATTAAGCTCAAGTGTAACAACCTTGTGTTGATTTCCATGTAAATAAATTAAACCAAGGTCATGAGACACGTATTCCAAGTTGAATGGATGGGAAATCATTATAGTCGACATCATGTATATTTTATTAATGACTATGGAAATTGGGAAAGGAAATAAGAAATAAATGGCAATTGAATAAAAGAAATAAAGAAAAATAGGAGAAAAGGAAGATGAATAGATAAGAATATGCATGTAAGGGAAAATGAAGGAAATAAGAGGAAAGGAAAATAAAAGGGGTGGAGAACACTTTTAGCCTCTCTTATTTAGCCTTACACTCAGAGCTACTCTTCCACTCCTACAGACTTAGAGCATT
The DNA here is from genome assembly GCA_000404065.3 of Pinus taeda. Classification (NCBI taxonomy): domain Eukaryota; kingdom Viridiplantae; phylum Streptophyta; class Pinopsida; order Pinales; family Pinaceae; genus Pinus; species Pinus taeda. The sequence continues at coordinate 21,894 of APFE030275611.1, forward strand.
CTTGGAGTGTTGAAGCATTCTCACTTGGACTTCAAGAGAAAAAGCACTTAGAGAGAAGCAAACGAGCAAGCAAAGGAATTCATGGGCAGTGAAAGAGAAGGTTGGAATAACAACTACAACAAGAGAACATTACAGGTAACAGGTTGCATGTGTGATTTCCTTACTGAGATTTGAATGCATGGTACATGCATTTGGTTATTTAGTTATGTTGTTTTCATTGGCATGGGATTTCCCTGGATTGACAATGGTTTCAGCCTTGACATGCCATTTTCTAGATAGCCATGATGTAGCGGGTTCTCTATTTTAGTTAAGCTTTATATGGTTAGTAGACTTGGATCCTGGCTTAGGTGGTATCGGGAAAATTGCCAAGGGTCGAGGGTGGAGATGGTGTTTCTCCTAGAACTCTTTATGGATGGGTGTAGACAGGAAAATTCCTTTGGAGCTCATGAAGGAAGTCAGAGGCATCCCAGCTTGTTTTGGTGTTAGTGATTTGTGGACTGGTTGAGGTGAAATCATTGTGGTTGGCAATGAGGTGGTTTGGCATCTACATTTCCTGGTTGATTTTCTTTTGGTTTATCATATGTGATCCCACATTCATGCTTGGAATATGACACGAGGGTGATTGGATGAAAGAAAGACTTGGTTCAACCCAATATATGGTTGGGTAGTACGAGGAAGTCCCTAACTTGGTTGGCTTTATGCATATGTTATATGTGATTATTTCTTATTGAGATCAATGAGAACATGTATTAGTTATTGTGTTGATTTTATGACTAGTTATTTCTATTTAAATGTTGATTATAAGTATGGAATATTCTTGTTATATAATGTGCTCTTATTAAGGATCTTGCTTATGTCTTGATACGTTATTGAATGGTTATTTCAATGCATGAGCTAATATGTGCTTGTTGTAGCCAGTAAGAGAGCACAATGAACATTCTTGGTGATTCTCTAATGGACTAATAAAACAATGAACAAATATGTGTTCATGACCTATAGGTACCATAGTCACAAACTGTTCGTATAAATGAATAATTTGGATAACCGACTTCCCGAGGTTGTAAGTTTGGCATATGATCTTCGTTTGACTATCATAATACCCCGTTTTGAAGGTATCCATGAGGAAGTTGAAAAGAAAAATCTATGGAACAAATTTTGACACATTTGTAGTCTTTGTGTTTTCCTTAAAAATGTTGTTTAGGACCCGGAAAACTACCAAAAATTGAAAGTTGTGTTAAATTTAAGGAAAAGAAATTGAAAATAAATAGTGTTGGGTCAAGTTAGGGTGATAACAAGGTGATCATGTGCCACTGGGTATTTGCAGTTAGTTCTGGGCACGTGGACCCCATTTTCCATAAGTGCATCTTGGAAATTAGGTCATGCATAGTAACTCTCATCTCATGTTTACCCTAGGGATCAAGTTAAAGTGTGTAAATGTGGGGTGGAGGTTACAGAGTGGTATCAAAGTTAGGTTGCAACATTGGACCTCAAGGTGAATGCAGATTGTTATGCATGCATGTCAGTTGTTTACGTGTTTATTATGAATGCATGTTAGTTGATTACTATGTTTATAATATCTATGTATGAGCTGGTATGCTTGTGAGGTTGTATCATGCTAAGTTGGATTGGCTAGTGCAGATGCAATAGCCTCCCCTAAGATATGTTGAGGTATGATTTTGATTATGTTTTTACTTAGCTAACAATGGCATATTGTAGGAAATAGAAGGCCAAAAGTTTAATAGCGGAATAGTTGAGTATAGTTCACGTGAATCTTTGTATAGGCTGGAAATGACATTGGCAGGGCGGGAGAGATTGGTTGAGCACAAGGAGAGGGATATTCTCATGTTTTGGCAGATACATTGAGAAGTTTGAAGTAAGAAATTGTGAGTTGCAACATAGACAATGAACAATTGATTGATGCACACCAAATGTTTGCCAAAGCTTAAGAAAAGGTATTCAAGGTTAATGCAGTCATCCTCCAGAGCCTTTCAGATTTGCAAAAATAGGGATAGTAGGGGATCAGTCATGGGAAAATACAAGAAGAAGAGACTAACAATGCATATGGAAGCAGGCCTCAGAAAGGGTACATGATGGATTGAGATGATACAATAAAGGGTGGCAGATCCTTAGATACACCTCATAGGAGGGCTAACAATCATGGATTTCATTCTAGCATCGGTTTCGAGAGGCATCATCACCATCACCGCTATCATCCTTATAGGAGGAATGAGAGGGGATACTTTCCAAAGGAGTTCAAGAAAGCCAAGCCTATTACTTTTGATGGAGAAACGAAGAAGTCAGAAGATGCAGAAGCATGGTTGATTAGGATGAAGAAATTATTTAGATTGCATGATTATTCAGAGAACATGAAAGACAAGATAACTACCTTCAATCTCAAAGGAAAAGTAGATATCTAGTGGGAAGATGTTAAGAATGTCAAAGGCATCAAAGAAGAGGAATTGATTTGGGATGAGTTTAAAAGACGCTTTAGGAAGAAGTACCTATCTAAGAGGTATTATGATGGAAAGGCCAAAGATTTCTATGAGCTCAATATGGGTTCCATAACAAATGAAGAGTACATCACCAAATTTATAGATTTGTTGAGATATGCGCACTATCTCAAGGATGAGAAAGAAAATATTGAATGGTTCATCAACAAATTTCCATAGCATTTAAAGACTGGGTTGAGTTTGACAAGACTCGATTATTGGAGGAAGAAATCAGAAATCTGAAGCATTGTTATGAGAAATCAAATCACAAGACTAAGTTCAAGCGTGACTGGAAAGGTAATGAGAAGACTAAAGGAAAATGACCTAACAAGTGAGGAAGACCTCAGGATGCAGGTGATAAGGAAAATGTGGCACCTCATAAGAAGTTCAAAGTAGTTGAGAGACGACATGGGTTCCAGGCTAAGGAGTAGTAGAATAAAGACGATGGTAGGAAACCATTGAGGTTTTAGACTTATGGTGGAAAGAATCAAAAGAGGGATTTTCCATCACACCGGGGTGGCAGGGCTTGGATATACATTTCTCAAGATGTGCAAATTGTTTCCGATGCATTCTAGAGCATTCCCCCGACCTATGAAACACTTGATAACACAGAGGAATATCATTAGACATCCATTATCACGATGGAAGGCAAGATTTGTGATTAATTTGTTTTTATTTTGATTGATCTTGGATCAGATTATAACTATGTTAGTCTTGAACTGGTAAAATGAAGTTTGGAATAATAGCTACAACAAGATAAAATTTCAGGTAACATGTTGCATGTGTTATTTTCATGTTAAGATTTGAATGCATAGTACATACATTTGGTTATTTCATTATGTTGTTGTCATTGGCATTGGATTTTACTAGATTAACAATGGTTTCAGTCTTGCCATGCCATGCCATTTTTTGGATAGCCATGATCAAGGAAAATTTTAAGAACGGAAATTTATCTTAAAGTTTAGAAACCTCGGCGAATCTTGCTAGTCTCTAATATAAAAACTATAAAATATTTGGTGATATATTTGAAAAAACATTCAAATTTATTATGTTTTTATATATACTCTCTATATAATTTTGGAAATATTTAAGGTAAAGTAATTTTATATTATAAAACGTGGACGAATTATTTTTAGAAAAAACGGAAATTGGCGAATCCCTTTTTTGGAAAAACCATGGAAAATTAGCCCACCTACGAGTATTAGCCCTAAAATTTTCCATGGCCATGATGTAGTGGGTTTTCCGTTTTGTTTAAGCTTTGGATGGTCGGTATACTTGGATCTTGGTTGAGGTGGTATCGATAAAATTCCTAAGGGTCGAGGGTGGAGATGGTGTTTCTCATTGAACTCTTGATGGATGGGTGTAGACAGGGAAATTCCTATGGAGCTTGTGAATGAAGTTGGAGGCATCCAAACTTATTTTGGTGTTAGTGATTTCTAGATTGTTTGAGGTGGAATCACTGTGGTCGGGAATGAGGTGGTTTGGCCTCTAGATTTCCTAGTTGATTTTGTTTTTGTTTGTCCCATGTGATCCCACAATTATGCTTGGAATATGGCATAGTGCTCATTGGCTTAAAGAAATATTTGGTTGAAAGCAATCTATGGTCAGGTGGTATGTGGAAGTCCCTAACTTGGTTGGATTTATGCATTTGTTATTATGTGAATATTTATTACTAAGATAAATGAGCACATGTATTAGTTATTGTCTTGATTTTATGACTGGTTATTTGTGGTTAAATGTTGATTATAAATATGGCATGTTCATGTTGTATAATGTGCTATTGTTATGGATC